>CACRXK020005632.1:0-27445 GCA_902702795.2 Paramuricea clavata
TAATAGAGAGGTAAAAATTGACATAAAACAACATTTGGGACCGCTCTTTGGGTGGCCGCGGCCGCTTAATAGAGGTGGCCGTTTAATAGAGGGATAGTTTATAGTATTTGTATTACAAAAATGTCGGGACTTCGATATGTGGCCGTTTAATAGAGGGTGGCCGCTTAATGGAGGGCCGCTTAATAGAGGTTCGACTGTAGTATAAAGTTCAGTCAAAACAAGCGTTTTGTCCTCACTATAGTAACTACTATAGTTTTTGCATCTGCGTCAGCTAGTTCTTATAGAATCGTTGCAATTACTACTGTACGAGTATATGATATCCAAATGCTGCCGTGTTCTTATTTTTCAGCTGATCACAAACAGCCATATTGCCGCACGTTGTGTTCCTTACGTCATCCTCGCATCCACTTACTGAAGTTCCAAACTCAATGCACAAGTCACAACTACCGCAGTGGTTTTCATTATTTGCCAGCAAACCAATTCGTATGTTCGTGTACCACCGCCACGCGTAAACCGCGTAATTCATTTGTATATTAAATCCTTCTTTATTACAGTTTTCTTGCAAAGACGAACCATCGATAAGAGACTTCCATGCTTCCTTTCCAACGGTTGTTTTTTTAAAAGTCCCGTCTTCGATCACACTGTGTAACGAGTTTGTGGTGTAGTTTAACACTATCCATTTTGTAGCACCATTGACTTTCATTCCGAGGCATATTTTGTTAAACGGTGTGTTCCAGTAAGAAGCAAGTTTTGTCTGCTTTTCATTCAAACCTTCAAGTCCATCTTCAACTGCGTAGGTTTCCTTGTTTGTCCAGTAAGGAGAGCTGTAGTTGAATTCATTCTGCAAAGCAAAAAGTTTACTCATTTTTCTATATATTATTAATATTGTTTTTCATGCATGCATGTTTACGCATTCGAAGAAATCCCCATCTACTTTCATCAGTAGTGTCCAACCTCCTTGCCCACACCCAGATAATTCAGTCATGTGACAGTAAACTTGTTATTGTTCGAGTGAATCAGTATTTCGCAGTTGGTAAACACCGTTGCTGAGTGACCTATAAAGAGTACGAAGTTATGTGAATTTTAGCAAGACCACATGGTAACATAGTGCATGTAAACTTTAGTCAGACATTTTAGAGTAAGGTATTTGCACCACATTTCCAATAAGCCACTATAAAAATTACTGATTCTTTTGTTTGTTTGCTTAGAGGTGTAGAGGACATTAAACCACAGTTTGATTAAACTAACTTAATTATATTGAATAGTTCTATCAGTTTAATTTAAACTGTTCTTCCTCTTAAAAATTCCCTTTGGAATGTCCAAACATCAATCATACCACGTTAACCACGACATTTCTAATCGAATGTTTTTCATTAAGTTTTTCGTTATGTTACACAGCAATGGTACTGGACTCTGCAGCTCAATTGGTTTGAGCGATGTACCGAAATCGCCAGGCAGCGGATTGGATTCCTGCCAGAGGGCCTATAGTTGCATTTTTCGCAGCTGCTTCTGGTTAGGTCTAACTATAGATGTATAAAATTTACAAGTCGAAATTTCCATCTGCAAAATCCTTCAACGTTGGTGACTCACAAACCTGTTTCTTTGCAGTAGTTCCTTACAAGATGATAATAGTTCTTGATTTGCTAAACAGAGTAAAATGCGAATTCCTTTAAAAACTATTAACCTATGAAGTAATTTTTCAACTGTTATAGCGTGGTATAGATATTAAATTTCTTGATTAAATTAGGCCAACGCTATACAGGGTGTCTCAAAAAACCCCAAAATCATTGAAATTGACGTATTGTTCGATATTCAATGCCCTAGCACTAAGTTAATCCCACGAGTGCATAAAAGATTGACATAACTGCTATAATGAATGGTAATACTCAGCGTAAACTTGTTATGTCAGGCATAAAGTACTATACCCACGAATTTACGAAGCATTTTTAAATTCCCATGAGCAAACAAACGTTCACTTTACAAAGATATTTTAATTTTTTAAAACAAATTAATCACCCTGTCAAAATCCTTTGTGTTACGGCATTGAAATTCGAACAATACGTTATTTCAATGATTTTGGGTTTTTTTGAGACACCCTGTATAGTTGTATAATAAAGAGGGGTTTTTAGATTGCTGTTCATAGACTCAGAGTTGCTGCTCATAAACTCAAGAGTTGCTGCTGATATGCTCATAAGGTCCGAAACTGCATGATGACTTGGTATTTGCCTATAGACGTGTTGCGCGTGAGAAAAATATCGTACCAAAGGGTCTTATGAGCATATGAGTAGCAGTTCTGCATGAGTCTACTCATGCAGATAATTCATGGACACAAAGAGTACCCCCACTCATGCTCGTAAGGCCCATGGGAATTGTATACACAAACATGCCAGCTTTTACATGTGTTTGACGGTCTATAACATACTATCTATATCTAACTGTCTTCCTGATCATAGACCTAACTCCTCTAAAATGTTTCCCTCTGTTTATTTTGTCTATTTCTGTCTATAACGAATTTAACTATACTGTAGCACCAAGAAACGATTTACTTTAGGTGACCTTAATTCTCCTTATATCGCGTATTGTGGTTGTGTATTTCTGTGTTCGCTAGAAGTTCAAATCCATGTGAGGCATGATTATTTAGACACTTAAAAAACAAATAAGCATCTATGATACAATCTATACGTTGTTAAAGAGTGATCCAGCCTAATGTGTTTAATGCGTCTGTTGTCGATGAAAAAAGTGGTCTATATCTAAAACAATCTTGAGGGCTTTGTTCTGGAGTATCTGAAGATTGTTCATTAGCACTGTATTATTGGGAGTACGAGACTGTTATAAAAAGGATTCGTAGCAGGTGTTTAATACTGCCAATTAGACTTAGGCGTTGACCAACCTCGTTCCCAGGCCTGGGAACGAGGTTGGGCGTTGATTGCCTTTAGCGGAAATGCAATCTATATGTTCTGACCAGGTACTGAAGTTGGCTGTAATGGTGACTCCTAAGTACTTGAAATTGCTGGCGTTGAGACTTCAGTGTTGTTGACAGAGACAGAGATCGAAGATATATTGCATAACTTCCTATCACTGCCTATAATCGTTGATCGAGTTTTATTTAAATTCAGTGTCAGCTTATTCTCATTTAACCAAATCGCTAACTTAAGTAAATCTTCATTAAGATTTCTTTCAAGATCATTGACATCTGAGGCGTAGCATTATAAGACTTCATCGGCATACAAGGAAACATTGCACTTATTGGTAATATACTGGGCAGATCATTTATGTACACGAGAAAGAGAAGTGGGCCATAAATGCTCCCTGGGAGGACTCCAAAAGTGGCTGGAAGAGTGTGCGACAATTCACTTCCAGGAGACGTTTGTTGCGTCCGATTGCTCAGGTAGGAATAAACCAACCTACGGTGCTAGATGACACACCCATTAAGTTTGTGGAGTTATAAAATGAATAAAAGTATTGGCATTAAAGGACTTGTACGAGCGGTATTCCATTGTTCTAGGGCGAGCCTTTTTCACACCTCATTTTACTAAACAGTACACTAAAGAATGATCACTCAATGATAACGAAACTACACCGGAGTCGACAATACGATGTTGATTATTGACAAAAGCCAAATCAATCAATTGGCTCTGTTATAATTTGAGACAAATACACGGAACGTGCAAAGTTAATACGTTTTTGCTTATTCTGTTTGCAGCCATTATATTGATCGATATTGAAATCACCTAATAAAATCAATTCACATTTATCCAGATCTATCTTAGACAAGCAATCACCAAGTCCCGAGATAAATAGTGCACAATCTTGGTCTGTAGGTCTGTAAATGCAACATATCAGGAGAGGCTTGCAACTCATACGAATGATTTCGACCCATATGCAGTACGAATGAGTACGAGTACGAATGTCGTCGGGTATAATTGATTGAAATGTAAAAATTCATCAAAATGTGTATGCTAACTCCCGTTAACATCTGTTCTAACAGATATCTATACATAATAAATCAAAGATAGGGTTAGAGCAAGTTGTCGTGAATAACTTAATAACATACGAGCCTGTGACATGCATTCATCTGTTTCAGACACTTTAGTGAGAATACATATATGTGACATAACCTTGAAAACATGCATAAAATAACACTAACTTTAAAATGCATGGTGACGTTTTGACGGAGGGTGAACCCCTCTTCTCTATTATACTACTAACGCTGTATACTGTATTGTCGTTAATTATCAAAACAAGATTATCTTAATTTAAAAACTATATTTTTAGCATGACACTTCTTTGTTTTCGATTCTAAAGGTGATCCATTGTGAACTTACTTGTTTGTTGAGTTGTGGAACTTTGTGCTATACAGTATAAAGTGCTATAAAGAAGTTCACATTATGAAAGTTGACTCACTTCAAACGCTGATATTGTTTTTAAAACACGCTATATTGATTGAGTTGTTAAACCTTTTCTCGGATTAATAGATTTTGCTATATAAAGGTCAGGACATTATGTGCAATTTAAGTACATTCAATTGCTATTTATAGTTTGTGAGTTACATCACCCAAAGAATTATTGTCTCAAATTTTTATTGGCCCTAATTTTAGGCCCAGTAAATTTATGGGATAAAAGTTCGCAAATCTTCTGCTGCGCAATGTGTTTCTTACTTGTACATGCAGTCCGTCCTTAATGTATTTGATTTTAAACCTTACTTGATGATGGCTTTTGTGTTTTCTGAGGCGGAGTGCTTGTTGAAACTGGCTCTGGAGGTTTCTAGAAATTAGTAAAGAAAATAACACTGATTTCCTAGCTCTTTGCACCCTGATCATGCATGCAGCTCGTGCATGTGGAACGAGCTAATATCATGTATACTCATAATGAAAAACTTATATATTTTCATGTTTATTCTGTGGTACTTACTTCACTTACACTAATGTACATATGGAATTACATGTACATATTAGTATAAACCTACCAGTAGGCTACCATGTATGTGCGTTTATGGTGCGTTCTGATTGGCTACGCCAATAGTAGCAACAAGCGGCGAAGGGCGCGAGAGAACACCGCTGAAAAATATCTGCGCATGCGTCAACATTACTGAAATCTGTAATGCGAAGGTGGTGTCAAGTGTTTCGAAGGTTGTCAAAAACTCAAAATAGAAACGACAAGGAACGACTTCGATGTTTTGCCTTTTCTATGAAAATGCAAGCGGAATAATGAACGTGACAACCTAAAAACTAGAAAAAATTATAGTCTAGATGTGCAAGAAGTAGTATTAAGCAAAAAAATGAACCTGTCTGTGGTGACTAGTACTGTCGATAATTTTATTGAATAAAACGTTCTTTAACTGAAACATACAAAGAAATTTTTCGTAGGCTCATATATGATCCACATTTATGTCAATAACTTTTTTGCGTAGCTTGTATAATTTTTGCGTTGACTATATATAAGGGTAATGATTTACTCCACAATTTAATCGTGTGCAAATGCATAACCCAGTATGGAATGTAAGTGTTTTGCACCGGACATGTCAAATAGATTTAACAGCAAAAGTTAGTAAAACTTATTTCTGGAAAGTACCTGGAATGTGTAGACCTGAGTGGGGTAGGCTAATTGCCGCTTTGGGTAATATATTCCCTTTTGATCTATGGATCCAGGATCCAATATAACGTAAACTAAATGAAGTACTCTGAAATATTGCTGACCACTTGAAACTTTGAGTTGAATAATATTTCGAAGGCTTTCCGAGAAAAATTGACTTTTCGAGAAAAATGTAAATTTCGATTGTATAATGTTGTTTTCTGACCATCAGGATTGTGTAAAATCTTCCGCTAAAGTGCAGGAAATGGTATTTCAGAGACTTTAAATTTAACTGAAAATTTCTCGGGAGTGCATGTCCGTAGGCCTGCGCTCCCCCCCCCCGCCCCCCGCCTCCCAGGTATCTCGCGCATTTGGAGCTCGTCTCGTGCCTTTGGCAATCGGCACGAGATTTGAAGAAGTGAAAAATTTTGTGTTGCACAAATTTTTGGCCGGTTAGACGAACCAATGATGCACACAAAAATGATCAACTTCCTTGTTCGGTGCATGAAAAAGTTATACATTCCACACTGGTGCATAACTATTCGATATAGTTGTCTTAAACGCGCATGTGCAGAAGTTTTTTCGCGGTGTTTGCGCGAGGATTAATGGCCGTTTTTAAATATTAAAAGCTGCATTTAAAATGACCTAATTTTGGTTCCGGATTACTGAAACAAAGATTCATCGAAACTGCTGACACATACGGTAAAATTTTGAAGTTTTCTCAATTTTGCTCGTAGTTTTGAACATGAAAATGACAGGCGGTTTTTTAAATAGCTACAGTATATGCACATTGTCAATGTTTGTTAATATTCCAAGCAGAATCGTTGAAATTCAACAATAGTTTGTAGCTACTTAGCGGCTTAGCCCTAGCTATTTACTCAACCTTTTTAGCGTATGCTTGTTTTAAGTACGAGTTCATGTATTTAGCTATAATCCTATATATCATTTCAAAGAATTTTTTCTAAACTTTTGTCTATGTATACTAGATGATGGAAATGGTTTGACTCTTTATTTTTCCAGATATTTTAAAGATTAACGACTTCGGATTCTTTTGTGTGCATTTTTAGTTGTCAACAAGGCCGAGTCGAAACTGATGTCGCCAAAGGAAGCCATTGTTTAGCTCATTTCGTTGCAAAAGTTATCATTTTCCATAAAAATCAAGTTAAAAATTCAGTTTGCTTTATGTGGTTTATACTAAAACAATTAGATAACTCAGCCTCGTTGTCTCTGAGCGAATAGTCAACTCGGCTTCGAATTCGTTGTGTATAATTGTTAATTGATACACTTATACGTTACGCATTGTATATAGTACCTGTATTATGTGCTTTAAAACGTTTTTGTTGTACTTTATAATATGTGCATGCAGGTGAATAGAAATAAAGTCATTATTTGCATAACTGCCTTTTATATGATCCCGCCTAGACGGGACGGGAAGTTTTCATCCCGCCTAGACCGGATACTCGCCTAGTGTTTATATGGACAAAATACATTGTCAGGATGAAGCCATTTAAGTGCTTGACGTCATATTTTTGTTGCAATAAAGGCATTTACGCATGCTCAAAAGGGAAAAATTTATCCCGCCTGGCCGGGTGAAGTGTTTATATGGGAATTTTTCGTCCTGGCTAGCCGGGATGAAGTGTTTATATGGGAATTTTTCATCTCGCTCAGGCGGGATCCCGGTATCTGTTGCCGACATCCCGTCTAGGCGGGATAAGTGGCGGGATAATATAAACACTCTTTAGAATTTGTATTACGAGCGGGATCTCGGTAAGCATCCCGTCCCGCCTGGCCGCGATCATATAAACAGGCTCATATGAGAAACATCTGACATTCACGATCAAATATTATCATATAATTATTATTATTATTACATTAACTACTAACTTCTCGACAAAGGGTCTTCGCTCGAAAAGTCGAATTTCGCTTTGTATTTTTCAGGTATAAAAATGATTTGTATCGTTACCAACGAAAACTTGTAATGATGTTATGACTCCTTCGTACTTTAAGCTTCTCTGAATTTATTGTTGTGTAATACAATATATAGTGTATTACATTTATATAGTGTAATACAATATATAGTGGCCATTCACTTACTGAACAACGACTCATACCAAATATTTGAAATATTGTGCGGGAAACCCATTTTCGGCCGGAACCAAATGGATTTTTTTAATCAAACTGAAAACTCGAACTATGTCTGATTGCATGTAGAAATGAAAGGTATACATATATAATAATGCAACAATGGACCATTTGCATTATAGACTAAATTTTGATCGAGACAAGTCTAGACAAAAATTTCATCACAGCTTGAAAGAGCATTACAAAATTAGTAATGTTCCAAAGTTTCGTTGCGAAATGTTGTAAAATGCGGATAATATAGCCTTGCGAATTTGCCGTTTTTCAGTCATTTTGTATTACAAACGGGAAATTGACAGCCCCAAAGGGTATTGGGCTGTCAATTTCCCCCGCGTAATGCAAAATGACTGAAAAACGGTAAATTTCGCAAGGCTATAATTATTATCCGCATTTTACAACATTTCGCAACGAAACTTGGGAATATTACTAATTGTGTGATGCTCTTTCAAGCTGTGTCTGTGATGAAATTTTTGTCTATATCAAAATTTAGTCTATAATGCAAATGGTCCATTTATAGGCAACTACTTTCTTGCTCGCGTGCCATACAACAGTAAAGAATAATGATTAATTTTCTAACCTTTTTTATGACATGAAGGTGGTTGAATTCAAGGTTCGTTTCCTCATAATCTTCAGATGCTTCTTGAAGTGTCTTACTGTTCAGCCCACATAGACCTTTACCGATTCCTGCAGTTTTACAATTGACTGATTGACATGACCCATCTGCAACACAAAGCATACCGCATTCTAACTCGCTCCCTGCCTGTTTTGTTTCCGATCCTTTACGTGATTTGCCAAGTATTTTCCCACTTTTCTGCGAAAGACTGTTTGTTTTGGTGAGCATTCGCCTGGCTGTGTTGGTATACAGACGAAAAGTAACGCGCAAATGCTGAAGTAGATCGTCATTAGTACTTGTTTGTTGGGCAAATGAACTAAGTGCCTTTGAACACTGTGTTATAATTTGCTTTTGTTTATCGAAGGGCAAGGTTTTAATGCTTTAATATCCGGCTAGCCATGAGCAATTTAAAGTGCTTTATCCACTATGATTGGCTAGCTATATAGTTAAATTGGACGTGGTTGGTTGATTTCTGGTCACGTGGATATAGATAAATGCAATGTATCCCGCCTGGCAACAGGTGAAAATTGTTGCCCACTCCGACTGGCTATATCACGTGTATGCGCTCAAAATGAAATCAGTTGTTTAAACAGAGTGTTTTTCCAGTTTACGAAAAGAATATAATCAGAGAAGAAAAAACACTCTACAGGCAACAGGAAATGCTGCTGAAACACTTTTTAGCATGTCTGGATCCGTTTATTGTGAAAAACATTTACATTAAAGACACTGCGTTTTAGTCATTTATATAATTGTTTTGTAAATGCTCTCTATTTTTTTCGGCGCCATATAACAAAACTCTTAATGTCTATTTCTTCCGGAAATAGTTAATTTTGTTTTTCGTCAAATTTTAAGAGGCAGTCCGTGTAAAAACCGACCACTCGAATTTCTTAAGATTACAGATTTCCTTCAAACTCTCTGTGTGGAAGAAGTCATTCATAAAATGAACAAAAAACGTTGACTTTGAAATTGTAGTCAGTTTTAAATTTTTTTTCGCAATTATTTCCGGATGCGTTCGAAAACAAGTTAAAACGTTAATTACGCAAGTGATATTTGAGCTTTTTTATATCTCACAGTTCATCTCGCGCTTTTATTCTAACTTCTTGAAACTTACATATTTTATTATTTCCTGCCTAGGCATAAACCTAAACTAAAAATTATCCTGATCACTTGAAGCAAACGAAATATTGTGTATTTTTAAAAACGTCTTTCAGACAGCGGATTAAATATTCGTGTTAGTATGCTGGCGGTAAATTATTTTTTCTTAAAAGTGCAACGGTATCAGGTATCCAATCTATTGCAGCTACTGAGTATTATGACACATCTACGGTACTACAATAAATAATAAAATCTTTGGGCAGTGTGTTTTTCGCCTGACAAGCGCGTCATGAATATAGTCAATTTTCGACTAATTATAAGCTATAATTTGTTAATGCATTCACTGTTAATTTCGAGGAGTCGAATTGACTCCAAAAGTGGAGTAAATAAAAAAGGTACAGAACGACTCCTTTTTTGGAGTAAATTTTACTCCTTTATTTACTCCATTTTTGGAGTAAATTTTACTCCATAAGTAGAGTTGTTTTTACTCCCAAAGAGTAAAAACAACTCTACTTAAGGAGTAAAATTTACACCAAAAATGGAGTAAATAAAGGAGTAAAATTTACTCCAAAAAAGGAGTCGTTCTGTACCTTTTTTATTTACTCCACTTTTGGAGTCAATTCGACTCCTTTGGAGACAAAATGACTTCTATATATCAGAGTAAAGAAAAGTCTTTAACTAACTTTAGAAATCAATAAAGACATTTTTCGAGTCAAAATAATTTATTATCCCTACAAGTAAGGTATATTATAGCAGGAAATACAATTTGCTGTAGCATAATATAATGATATACTCTTACGCCCCATAATATTTTAATGAAGTTCTAAATTGATTAGAATGATATCATGAATACATGATTAGAATGATATCATGAATACATGTGGAATACAATTACAAGCCTGTCAGCATGAATTGAACCTGCAGTCCTGCAATCTACCGCAGCTCTCTGACCTAAAGAGCCCTTTTTCCAAGAGGTAACCACAAGTTGCTGTATATATACCATGGTGATGTCATTGGTAGTGTATTAAATAAACTGCCCAGGATGACACTAGTATTATATACATGAACTATTTGTTACAGTAGAGCTTGATTGACTCTCAGGGCGATGGACTCTTAGGGCTTCAGGACCCTTGACGGTTAAAAAGCTGATCAGAATCACCTGTAGGGCAGCAGGTTCCATTCCCAGCACAGTACCGGCTATTACATAGTTATCGTTCAAAAAATTTACATTTACAGAAAAGCTTTAACCCATTAAGTGGCAGCACTCTCTCCTTAATGAGCAAAAATTGTCTGACCACATTAGACAGAAAAAATAAAAAAGTAAAGCAAATTGCCACTTAAAGGGTTAATATTCTGTTAAATGTAGAATATTTATAAATAAAATATACTGCATGTATTAAATGTATGTAGTGTCACTTCTCAATCAAACATGTCAAGCAAGTCCATTAGTAAAAATTTAGTACAAAACAAGCTGTATACCACAAGTCGGCAACTCCATCCCTTGCATGGTTTGGTAATTCACAAAAATGCTCTCCAGCAAAAGAATAACATTTTCCAAATAGACCATCAAGTTCTTAGAATGCCATTAATGATTACATATAATACCACTTGTTTAGACAACTTGCCTTCTCCTGGGAAGCTTTTGTTAAATCCATATATTAATGACAATCCCTGGTAAGAAAAATATATATAAGGTTGATATATAACAGCAGCAAATTATTGATTGATGTTTGTGATGTTACTCTGAGTGTGCATCCACACCGGGCAAGCTGAAAAGTTAGTTTGGGCACGGTGGGAATCGAACCTGCTGCCTTTGGGATACTAGTCCAATGCTCTGCCAACTGAGCTACATGGTCAAATCTGTTCGAGTTGATGATATTTCGGAACTGAGTCTAGTTCCTTCGATATCAGTGTACAGACCTAGGTATTCAATGATACAATTATTTTGTGTGTGTTGGTGTCATGTACTCAGGTGAATATATGATGTTTGTGATGTTACTCTCACCAGTAGCGTAGCCAGCCCGACTATTTGGTCCCGCTATGCAAATATTTTCATGTTCATTGACTGTGAAAACAACAATTTCTAAAGAAATAAATAATGATAATAATTTTGAATTTGCATAGCGGGACTAAATTGTCGGGCTGGCTACGCCACTGACTCTCACTGAGGCCCTGTTTACACTATACCGGATTAGCTGGTCACGACATCTTCTTTTGCCGCTACGGAGCAATGGTTAGTAGCAAATGCTTGTTAGTTTGACAGAATTGGCATGTTCATTTGGGTCTCTGAGATTAAAAATCTTCACAGCCTTTCCGCCCTTTCGATACCTACAAAATTTGACCCACTCCAATAGCAATCCGGTATAGTGTAAACGGGGCCTGAGTGTGCATCCACACTGGGCAAGCTGAAAAGTTAGCTTGGCCACGGTGACAGGTTCGATTCCCACTGTGGCCAAGCTAACTTTCCAGCTTGCCCGGTGTGGATGCACACTCACAGTAACATCACAAACATCATATATTCACCTGAGTACATAACACCAACACACACAAAATAAAAATAATTGATTGACTGACAATGAATTTGCTATTTTTGGTTGTTTGCATATACTCATTTAATGTAAGCATGCAATTGAACTAACATCATCCAAATGAATACAACTTTTCTGGTAAAGGGTGTTTAAAATAGAGGTGCATAATTGACCCAAAATTCATTGTCCCAAAATCTTGCTAATGCTAAGCTAGGATTTTCCATATAAATTATATACAATCACCCACGATTTGGCACGGTATTACTCCTGGGCCCAGCTGGGTAAAAAGATCTCTGTGTTCATTTTTGTCAGTTTATACATTTCGAGACTGTCTGCAAAAGTATGAGTGATTGATCACTTGTTGGTTCACTTTATTTGGAAATGTGCTTCTACTATATAACTCAGTCTGGGTGATTTGTATTGGCAAGCCTGTCCATCTAAAGAGGCTCATGTAACCAGACATTCATCCAGGGAAAGCGAGCTATAGGCAGGTTACCTGGGTGGCTCGCCTCTATATAAGCAGCCCCTCACATGTGTTTTAGGCTGACTGATAGCCGATAGGAGGGCTACCATAGCAAGCACATGCCATACACTGGGTAACATTAGATGGGCTATTGCAATGCTGTCAAATGTGACTGCATTTCAAACAGATCACATAGGCTATATATTAAAGTATACATTATTATTTAACACGAAATACAACATACATGTATATTACACAAATAAAGCCCCGTTTACACGAGTAAATTTTATTTGACAAATTTCATGTCAGAGATATTTTGCTCGTGTAGATGATAAATTTGTGACAAATGCATTTGAACAACAAATGCTTTTGATGAAATGAAATTTGTCAAATAAAATTTGCTCGTGTAAACGGGGCTAACAACACATATAAGTAGAGACTGTAGATTAGACTTATGGACTTCTGTTAATACAAATTAATCGAATATTTTTAACTGAACGTCTACATCGGCAAATCGGCGGCGAAGCGACTAAAATACAGGCCTTCGTCTTCGATTTAAAAATATAACTATACAGTATATCAAGTAACTTTCCGCACACAAATAAGTAAATACACAATAAACATACCTTTGAAAACAAATTCCATGTATCTTATTAGGTTTTTGCCGCAGTGGCGTAACCAGAGTCAAAGTTTGTGGGGGGGGGCGAGATCCGAAGGCGTGAGCCATTGTAGGGGGGTCCGGGGGCATGCCCCCCCGGAAAATTTTGAAATCTAGACTCCCGCAAATGCAATTTCCTGCATTTTCCGGGTGAGATTTTGCAGAATAAAGTTGGCATTCTGAGGATTATATATTGCATAAAAGACATGATTTTCCTTGATTTCACAAATGTACCAATCTTCTTTTCTCCCAAATGTAATAAATTGTCAAAGCCATCTATACTGCAGAACTGAAGTTGGGTTATTCTTTTCACTTTATGACCCCTTTATCCCTAGAGAAAAGTGTGTAAAAAGGCTTAAACGAGCATTAGTTGGACATTTTGAGTTCAAATAATGCGAAGTTCTTTTATTCGACAGTGAGACACTGTTCGTTTCTACAATGCTTTTTAAAAGAAATGGGGACTCAGAGTCTGATAAAGTGTAAATTTAAATATTTGAAAGAATAGAGCAATAGTTGAGAGTAAATGTTTAATTTAAAAATCTAAACTAAACCCATTCTTCTTGGGGCCATGTCTACGAACAATTGGACAAGATTGTCCACATCAAGTTGCTCCAACAAGTCGTCTTCGATGGACATCAGCATCAGACTATTCAGTCTTTCCTGCTGCATGGTTGTCCTAAGTCGAGACTTTATCAACTTTAGCTTCGAAAATGTCCTTTCGGCACTTGTTGATGTGAGGGGCAGTGTCAAAGCAATTTTCATCAGCTTTGTTAAATTTCCATGGCATTCGGGTTCAGCTTGCAATGCTTTGAACAGGTCGTCGAAACTGGCTTTTCTCTTCTCTAATTTTGCCTTCTCGAGGATGTTAGCAAGCAGCGACGATGTCTGTAGGGAAAATATTTCGCTCTCTACTTCATCAACATCAAGATCGCATTGGAACCATTGGGCCGCGACAGAAATATGTTTCCAAGCTTCTGGATTGCCTATCCGAGAAGGATTTAAGTATCCGAGACCCATCAAAACTGGTGCGTTATTCTTGTCAAATCGACTTTCAATGGAGCTAACCATAAGATCAAGTACCTAGATTTCGAAAAATACATAGCTGTAAATATTTTTATAAGCGATTGGAATGCATGTTTCCAGAACAAATCATTATTCATATAAGCTACATTATAGTAAAAGGAAATTCTAAACTTGTCTTTCGACGTAAGATGGACTGCTGTGTCAGGATTATCGTCGATCCTCCTAGGAAGTTTGTGGGTACGCTCTTGTCTTGGTTCTTCGATATTCAAGCTGCGACATTTTGTAACAGTAGTTTCCCAAAATTCCTCAAATTTGGGCTCACATCGTAGAGCCTGTACTGTGCTTAGCAGATCAGCAACTTTATCGCAGCCGGTGACGACATCCAAGTCCTCTGACTGCAGCTTATCTGACACTCCCTTACTGAGTAGCAGGACTTTCTTCAGCACCTTAATAAAAATGATCAACTCACATCATTAAATTTTCATTAAAAATAAAAATGAATGAAATATAAATCACGGTACGTTTGTCATCAAAACAGTACCTCCAAAGCCAAAACAAATTCAAAATCACAGACGTTCTGAAACAACCCCTTTGCTTCTGCTGCAATGTGAGCCTTCTTTTCATTTTCTCTGATCTCTTTTAGAGTCGCGATGACAGCTTCGAGTGTGTGGTGAATTGCGGTGATGCTGTCCGCCCGACATGCCCATCTTGTATCAGACAATTTCTTCAGAACGTACTCACGCTTCTTTTTTCCTTCATCATCTGACGCATTCAACTTTCTCTGGTGTTTCAAGTACACAGCATGTCGTTTTGTGCAAGTTTCGATGAACACGTATAGATTTTGCAACGTTCCAAAGAAATCTCTTGCTATACTATTGTTACTCATTGTGTCCACGATGACCAGATTTAAAACATGAGCATAGCAATGTGTGTAAATTGCTGACGGGGAAATCTCTTTGATGCGTGCTTGCAGTCCGGTATGGATTCCAGACACGTTACTTGCACCATCATAACATTGTCCACGCATGTTTGAAAATTCTATCCCACACTGTTGTAATTTCTCTCGGATGGTATGGAAAAGCGCTTCAGCTGTGGTTTCTTCCATAGGTTCTACAGCTAAAAGACGTTCTTCTATCACTCCATTCCAGACATAGCGAACAAGTACAGCTAACTGTTCCGTTTTACTAAGATCTGGTGTCTCATCTGCAATGATTGCATACATCTCGGCTCCTTTGACACGACGTATGATTTCGTCTAATATAGCTGAACCAACCACCTTGATCAACTGATTTTGGATCTCAGGGCTAGTGTATTTAGCGTTTTCTGAAATCGATAAAAAGAAATAATTACAGAATTATCATAATTACGACTTCAGTTTATCTTTATTATTCCTTATTCCATTCTATTATCATGCAGTTTCATATATCCCTATATTCCACCGAAAATTCGTAGTAACCTTAACGTTACTGAACCAGTGAATGATATAGTTACCTGCAGAATTTCGTAAATGATCTTCAATAAGAGAATCAGACTTTGCTATATGTTCAAGAAATTCTTTAAACACCCCTTTGTTTAAAGAATTCTTATCCTCGCGGTGTCCCCTAAATGGTAAATTCAGTTTTCCAAGAAGTCGAACAACATCAATGATCTTACCAATTACAGTTCGGTTCTTTTTTACCTGAAAATAAAAGGATACAATTTTTAAAAAATCCTAACTGTGTTAACTTTATACGCGTCACTCAATTGTTTCTTAGGAATAAACGTATTACCAGGATTACCACCATATCACCGACATTTTTATGCAAAACTGGCGTTTTCACACGCTTACTTCGTCTGTAATGTTGTGCACAGATGGCCTGTCAAAGTTATATATATTTGGCAAATGGCAATACGTACATTTTGTTGACGATATGACTCTTGTCTCTCATTTTCTTCGTCTATTTGATGATGTATTGGCTTCTGGGATTTCCAGTGACGATGAGCTTGAAGTGAATGCTTGTGGCAATCTGACTTCTCGTGCTTTGCGAAGACTTCGCTCTTTTTCCAGTTACTAAAACCAGTTTTGATGAAGGTAGGTTCACTCCTTGACGACGTCTGCATGCAAAGAAGACAAATGTCATTGTTTTACGTTGTCATAATATAAGAAGCGTTTCTTGTATTTTTATAATACATATCAACTATTTGACGATACAGAGAGGATGAATTATAGTTTGTTTGTGGAACTTTTCATACTTTTGCGATAATTAGTAATTATTTAAAACAACAGTATTGAGTATTACACATCGCATTTTGATATATAATTAAACACTACCAGGGCCATGGTCCATGTATAATTGCAAATTAAACGGTACGCATTAAGTGTAAACAACTTAACAAGGTTAGGACTAACTTAGGAAAATAATTAAAGCGCAAATCACACAATTAACTCACCTGTGCGTTGAACACTCTGCAGACGAAACAAAAAGCTTTATCCAACGAGACAGAATACTCTAACCAAGGAAATTTCTCATACCACGATACTAGAAACTTACGATTCCGGTTATCCAAAGGAAAATTTATATCTCTTGGCTGGCAAGGTCCTTTGCTTATAACGTGGTCCCTGGCTTCTCTTCCACTGGGCAAAGGACAGGAAGGTTCGTACTCATAAGACGAAAGATCTTGAGGAACAGAAGCTTCTGCCATTTTTCATGTATACAATAGTCTGCGCTAGTCACGCAAGAAAATTCCGCGCATATTATAATTTACTATTCAGTTTTCGCGATGACATGATTGGATAATACTAAGGAAGTAGACTCGCCCAGATTTAATCTGTTAAGTACTTTTGAGTATGTTAGCTTAAGTAAATTGTTTTGACAGTTATAGTAATTGCTTTTGCGCAGCTTTGCCAATTCAATGGTTTGCGTGTTTTAACACCTTGTATATAAGCATATAAATACCAGCTCAGCGCTCCCAAGAAATAAATGATTATATCAGATTTGCGCACTCGATATTTTTACCCAAACTTGGGTAGCTATAATTTCCATACCTCAACGGCATAATTATATTGTGAGTTTGGATTTCGTTAAACGTACCCCCCACCTCCCCAACTGCTATACGGATTTAGACTTTTCGCGAGAATGGTCTTAGAAGCGATTGGGGGGGCGATCGCCCCCCCCTCGCCCCCCTTGGCTACGCCACTGAAAAACAAATACATTTGGTGACGTTTTAACTTTCTTCAGATCATTATCCAGATTATTTAAAAATTTGTCTGATACGTTTCTGAACTGAATATTTTCCATCATGTTTACAAGATCATCTTCAAAAGCTTTCATTTCATTGATAAACGTGGTTCCGTTTTTGATTTTAATCCAAATTTGTATTGATCTTTCGCGTTTGGTTCATGTAGGTAAAAATGCGCTTTCCATCTCATTCTGGTTACCACATTTTCGATCTTGTCAATAAGCCTTTTCTTGTATTCATCACGAGAAGGTAATCCAATATTCATCAAGGAATAATTAAACCGGATCTGATTCATTTCAAGTATATGTGATTACACATAAACAAGAGTGCACAACCGTATAACAGGTGCTTTGATAATATTAATGAGACCAAATATGATCAAATTTTACAGTGTAGAAAGAGTGCTCAATACCATTTAACAACGTAGAGCAAATAATTAATTTGTTAACTTAAAATATAGTCACAACTCTGAGTTTCACGCTCAATGCGATCTTCAGGCGACAATGTTTAAATCTCGATTAAAAATTCCTGTATGAATACGTGCGAGTTCGTTAGGCTACTTGCGTGATTGTATTGCGTGCGCACGTTCAAATTTTCCCGCCAAGAATTGCTTCCGGTGGCAACACTTTGAGAATAGCTCACATCTCCTGTTCAACAATCTTTTCTTGTCACCTTTAAAATTTCCAGTTTCTCTTGTAGGCATAGGTTGCAACTTTTTGCGCCGCTGCGATAAGGTGATGCTTGCTTCAGAATGGACCACTTGATGTTGAATGTACGTTTCTTGTTTTTCAAGTTCCAAATGTGTTTGGACAGCTCAGTGGATTTAACATAGCTGGTATCTTTGAATGAGGTCTTGTGGTTGTAAAAACGTTTCTTAAACGCGTTTGATGTCATCCCAATATAATCCCGAATTACTCCTGTGTCGTCCGTAACCTCGGCTTTAAAACGAGGAATATAGTTGTTTAAAGATTACACCATTTAATAACTGTTCCCTGATAGGTTATTTCCGCAATCCCGCCAGGATTGGCGTCGCGTCGCGCAAAATATTTAAATCATATCTTCCTACTATAAACTCTCCTCACCAGGAGGGCCTGCACTCAAAACGTCGGGAACTTCCATGAAATCACACTAAAAACGTTTCAGAGGCTTTTGTTACATTAAAAGATCACAAGGAGGACTTTGAAACAAATCCTAAATACCGTCTTATCAACCCAGCAAAGAGTAAACTAGGTAAAATTAGTAAAATCATCCTGGATGACATTAATACACAAATCAGAAACGCCACCGGATTGAACCAGTGGAAAAATTCCTTATCTGTCATTGACTGGTTCAAAAACATCAAGAACAAACCTGGTCACTCCTTCCTTTCGTTCGACGTAGCAGAGTTTTATCCATCTATAACTGAGGAACTTCTTGACAAAGCCATCACTTGGGCTCGCGGGTACGTTAGTATCGATGATAAGCAGATCAAAGTCATCAAACACGCAAGAAAATCGCTTCTGTTCAATGACGGTAAAACCTGGGTCAAACAACAAAACAATCCCTTGTTTGACGTAACCATAGGTAGTTTTGATGGAGCAGAAGTGTGCGAGCTCATAGGCCTGTTTATACTAAATTCCTTGGCAAAGAAATATGGCAAAGACCGCGTCGGCCTTTATCGAGACGATGGTTTAATCCTACTACGAGGTACTTCTGCCCGGCTTGCTGACAAAGCTAGAAAAGATCTCCACCAACTTTTCGATGAGTTTCAATTGAAAATCACCGTAGAAATTACCCACCAATCTGTCAACTTCCTAGATATTACCTTAAATTTAAATGATGAAAGCTACCAACCCTATCGAAAGCCTAACAATGAACCACTTTTCATTGACAGTCATTCAAACCATCCTCCTTCAATTACAAAGCAACTCCCATCTTCTGTGGGCAACCGAATTTCTCAGTTATCATCGAATCAAGAAGCTTTCTCGAAGTCTGCACCTCTTTATGAAGCCGCGCTCCACCGTAGTCATTACCCAACAAATTTACGCTACTCCCCAAATAATAAACAAAAGAATAGAACAAGAACAAGAAATATAATTTGGTTTAACCCACCTTTTAGCAAGAATGTAAGAACAAATGTTGCTAGAAACTTTCTAAACCTGATCGACAAACATTTCCCTGCGTCTAATCCGCTACACAAGATCTTTAACAGAAACTCGGTCAAAGTAAGCTATAGTTGCATGGATAACTGTAAAAGCGTCATCTCCAAACATAACTTCGGTAAACTTTTAAAGAATAAAAGTGATGTAGTAGCATCTACCAAAGAAAACTGTAACTGCATAGAAAGCACTGAATGTCCCTTAAACAATAATTGTCTTACAAAGAGCGTTGTCTATAAAGCCGAGGTTACGGACGACACAGGAGTAATTCGGGATTATATTGGGATGACATCAAACACGTTTAAGAAACGTTTTTACAACCACAAGACCTCATTCAAAGATACCAGCTATGTTAAATCCACTGAGCTGTCCAAACACATTTGGAACTTGAAAAACAAGAAACGTACATTCAACATCAAGTGGTCCATTCTGAAGCAAGCATCACCTTATCGCAGCGGCGCAAAAAGTTGCAACCTATGCCTACAAGAGAAACTGGAAATTTTAAAAGGTAACAAGAAAAGATTGTTGAACAGGAGATGTGAGCTATTCTCAAAGTGTTGCCACCGGAAGCAATTCTTGGCGGGAAAATTTGAACGTGCGCACGCAATACAATCACGCAAGTAGCCTAACGAACTCGCACGTATTCATACAGGAATTTTTAATCGAGATTTAAACATTGTCGCCTGAAGATCGCATTGAGCGTGAAACTCAGAGTTGTGACTATATTTTAAGTTAACAAATTAATTATATATATATATATATATATATATATATATATATATATATATATATATATATATATATATATATATATGATTTCGATATTTTTTGTTGAGTTTTTTTCTCAAGGTCTTGCTTACTTTACCACGTTCTTGAGCACTCTATAGTTCATTGTATAGACTTATGCGCGCCTCGTACTTAGCGAGTGTTGCTGCTTTGTCGAATGTCAAACAAAGACATAAAAATATGAAATCTATTATGCTCGTTATTAATTTAACTAGAGCACTTTTAGTGCAATGATCTAATTGTTTACTTAAACACCTGTAACCTTATTGTTGGTGGCATAATTACCCTTCGTTTCTACCTGTTGTATTATGAATTGCCTAGAGTATATATAACTGGCAGACAACCCTGGTCTTACAATGCTTCTCCTAGGTTTGAAATAGTGTGCGAAGATGGGAAGAAATAGAAGAGGTCGTGGCCGTAGAGGAACGAACCGTACACACGACTATGTAATTTTAATATCAATAATGAATAAAATTCTTTACGTTTACAGTGTGGTTTCCTTCCTTTTAAGTGTCCATCCAGGGTCACATGGCCTGGACACTACGTTTGATCACTATGATCACGTAGTGAGCTCACGAGTGGAAGGAAATAAAGTAAGCAAGACCTTGAGAAAAAACTCAACAAAAAATATCGAAATCATATATATATATATATATATATATATATATATATATATATATATATATATATATATATATATATATATATATATATATATATATATATGTTATTTACCAGCTGCGAGGTCCGGGTGAGAAAAACTGTGCCCGAGGTCTTGAAAACAGCCCGAGCCCGAAGGGCGAGGGAAGTTTTCAAGACCGAGGGCACAGTTTTTCTCACCTGGACCGACGCTACCGGTAGATAACGTGTTTATTTTTTATCAGATGTAAAAATTAAATTCATTAAAATTGCAGTGTTGCTTGCGAACTAATTTGAGATCAGTGCAGTTGTGTATTTTAAAAGCGAGGTTGACAAAAATTGAAAAGTTGAAACACGAATACGAAAACTCGAGAAATCTGGCAAGAAACACACAAAAAGACGTATAGTTCTAGTAAAAGTGTACATGCTTTTTTTCATGAATATGGTAGCAGAAAGCTTTGGAATAAAAACTTTTATGCCTGGCGTTTTGGCTTTGGCAAAATCACTTGCTCCATGCAGACAACTACAGGTTCATGTTCAGATCCGATCAAAATTCAAAAACATATAAAAATGAATCTGTTTTGATTTAATTAATCAACTTTTTTCACTAAAAGAACACTGAAAAAGGTATGTTATTTTTATATTTTTGTATTATTGCTTGTCGTTTCACAATAATATGCTTGAAAAAAGTGTTTTTAAACACAAACGTTTACTTTGTTTACAATATTTGTATCAGTGAAAAATCAAAAATGCATGACACAAATGGGCAGAGAATATACTCGTGACTTGTTTTCACTCCCATATGTTCCTCAAGAAAATTATCTTTTGGTTGATGTTGAGATGCAGTTGCATGTTAGCCTATTCGAAACACTTTGCGATTTACAAGGCTTCGCTGAGAGAGCGGAACAGAAGACGGCATATTAAATTGCCGTTTGAAACGAAACGATCTGGACCCTGGAGCTCTCTTCTTTTGTAGAGTTCTTTACCAAATGAAATAACTGAAATAAATTTCGTACTTTCCAGTTTCCGCCGCCAACAAGAAATGCACACACGATCTGATAAGTGAGACAATTTATTTATATATATATAAATGCTAGCAATATAAATGCTAATGTGGTCGTACGACTTCCCTCACGATTTGAAGTTTGAGACTGGTTTTGTATTGAAATTCGTCCTAATTTGCCTGTTCCGATTTTAGTTGAAAATGAGCACTTGCAAGTTTGGCAATTACTGATTGCGTTGCTTGCCTTTTGGAGTTAAAACACACCCATTTTATACACATTGTTTATGTTCTGAATAAGCAGAGAAAATCCCGCAACATTTTAATGCGAGTTTGTTTGTTAATATTTGGGTGCTGTCATTGTTTTTTTTTAGACAATGACGCGCAAATGGGGCGTGTTATGAAAAGGGGCGTTTTACAAAATACCAGGCCTTGCTTGCAGGTCCACTATCAGTTCCCTTGGGCCTGCACGTGGGCTAAAAACCGGCCCGCTCTGAAAGTCTCCTCAGCCAATCAGATTGCTTCATTTTCACTGATAAAAAATAAATAATTTTAACATACTGCATTTTACTAATATCCTATATTGTATTATTAACCTGGTTGGCTATATTATATTATCATCCCGATTGTTCTATATCAACGTTTAGAAGAATAATGATCTTCTTACTGTATTGTGGCTCTTGAGTATCCGGATACATTTCATTCGGTGGTTGAAAACAATATTATATTTTACCTGTAAAAGAACATTCTACTCCAGCGTCTTGATAATGACTGCAATAATAATGATTTCCCCATCCATTATGATAACAACTTACTAAATTGTCTTCATTTCCAGTACATCTGACATAATTTAACCATATCTGCCCAGTTCCATCAGGAACATCGTTCCCTTGAAGAGCTCTAGCAACATATGGATACCCAAGTTGACGACATACAACCCTAGCATCATTTATATCCCAATAATTGTGACAGATTGTTCCCCATCGTCCATTGTACAGTACTTCCACACGACCAGTGCCATTGGAAATTGATGGTCCTTGTAACCTGACGGACACACCTGTAAATAGTTATTATAATATAGCATTTGTAAATTCTGAACGCTGATTGGCTAAGAGCCGTGTTGATGTAACTCAATGTCAACACGGAAAGGTCGGAAAGTCTCTTTCTTTATATTTCTTTGTGCTATACTATAAAACAAATGTAAAACTTTTTTCCGTATTGATATACAGTTATATCAACACTCGCGGAAATTGGGAAAACTCAAAATTGTGTGAAAACACTCCGCCCTTCGGGTGTCGTGTTTCCACACAATTTCTCGTTTTCCCAATTTCCACTCGTGTTGATATAACTGTATATCAACACGGAAAATGTTTTATATTTGTTAAATATCAATTAGAACAAAAAATAGGTGGAAAGTGGATTAAACATAGTTAATAGAAGATATCCATAATATTGGGGAGCTTTAGATATAGATATCCATAATATCGGGGAGATTTAGCGGCGACTACGAGTACGAAATTCGTCAAGCGAAACGCATGCATGCTGTATGCTTACGCCATCTCGTACTGCCGCGAAGTCGTTGCCATTGCCCATCTGGGGCCGGTTGTATCATGGATTGTAAAATTTTATTTTATTATCCATGGTTGTATCAAAGGCGTTTAGCTCGCTAACCACCGCTTAGCGCTATCCACCGGTTAAATTTTGTCTATCCACCGTGTAAACTTAAACGGTCCCTTAGTTAACCTGCACCGTATAGCACGAGAACGAACGAATATGCAGGTATGCAAATGTTGTTTTGGTCAAAAGCTGAAATCTGATTGGATTGCATAATTAATCTCGTACGCATCGGTCATGACATTTTTTTACAAATTGAAAAGCCCAAGGGAAATAAAAATGTAAAGTTAAGTCAAGACATGCAAGCTGGTTAATATATTTGTAGTACTAAAAAAATTGACACCATTGCAATAATACTCATATAGCATTGTTAAGAACTCAAAACTGAAGCATGAGTCCGAAACGAGTCAGACACATTGATTAATCAGCAAATTAAATTATTTTCCTTGATTTATCGAAAGCATTTGACACAATAAATCACAGGATTCTGATTAAAAAACTGGAACACTACGGAATACGAGGAATATAGCATAAAATTGGTTTGAAAGCTATTTAAATAATGGAAAACAAATTGTTGAATACAACGATGTACGATCAGAGGAATTCACAATAAACAGTGGTGTTCCTCAGGGATCTATTTTAGGACCTTTATTATTTCTCCTGTATATAAATGACATTCAATATTGCAGCGAACTTGTTTCCATGGTATTATTTGCAGATGATACAAGTATACTTCATAGTCACACTTGCCTTAAGACTTTGAATGAAATAATACAAACAGAAATAAATAAAATCACAGATTGGCTTAATGTTAATAAGTTATCAATTAATACGAAAAAAACAAAATTTGTTTTATTCAAATCTCCAAACAAAAGAACAAGTCATGATATCAAACTTTCAATAAATAATGACAATATTAATGAAACAGGTCAAAAGTATAACATTTCTTGGGATTGTAAAGATGAATGTTTGACATAGAAATATCATATAGAACTAGTTTCAAAAAAGATTATCAAAGCTATTGCAATAATTTCCAAAATTCGATACTTCACAAATATTAATTCTCTAAAACTAATTTATTATGCGTTAGTCTATCCATATCTTATCTATGGTTACCTTATTTGGGGGAATAAGTATAAGACACGTATTCAAAAACTTTTCACCATTCAAAAGAAACTTGTAAGATTGATAACGTTTAGTTCTTATTTTGAGCACACTGATCCGATATTTAAGAAACTTAAGATACTCAACATCTACAAAATAAATGAGTATTTAACTAGTTTATTTATGTTCAGATACTACAAAGTACACAATTTACCAGAAATATTTTGTAATTATTTTGTATCCAACAACGAGATACATCATCACAATACCAGAAATGCATCGCTCCTTCACAAGTCTTACAAAAGAACAAATTACACAAAACATTCCCTAGCAAACAAAGGAATCGAAATTTGGAACTGTCTTGCGAAAGACTTCAATTCTTCAAACAAATAAAATCACATTTCGTCTTCAAACGAGAGGTAAAGAAACACTTTCTTCATATCTAATTAACTACCGGAAGTTTATAAATTCTATCAAACTATAGGGAACAACAAATCACCACACGCTTATTTCTATGATTATTGATTACTATGAACATCAAATTGTAATTGTAATTGTATTATTATAATTTACCGTATATATTCGCAAAATTGACTACTGTAATAATTTGACTTTGAACTGGTTTACTTAATTAATTAAAAAACAATTGCAAATATATTTCTAGGGGTCTAAGCAAAAAGCCAAATGCCGGTTTGAAATAGACTCTTAGCCCTCTTCTTCCTTAATATTAGAATTCATGTAAATAAATAAATATTATTGGGCAAAATCAAATAAATAATAATAAATAAATAATAATAATTTATTGCTGCATTGATTGCATTATTAGAGACCTTAAGATTGACGTTTACGGCAAACGTCAAACCGCTAGCGAGGTTCTTGATTTTACAACCCTATTATAATAGCTTTTACACCAGTTTTAAAATATGTTAAACTTATTATACTTGTACTCTTTAGCAATGATTTAAGAAAGCAAATTAACCACTAGTCATGCCATTCACCAAAGCAGTAAATTAAGATTTGGCGTTTGAAGTTGACGTTTGGCGTATAAATTTCATTCTTGAACTGCTACGAGGGCTTGTAGTCGTTAAAGCATGAAATCTATACGCCAAACGTCAACTTCAAACGCCAAATCTTAATTTACTGCTTTGGTGAATGGCATGACTAGTGGTTAATTTGCTTTCTTAAATCATTGCTAAAGAGCACAAGTTTGATAAGTCTAACATATTTCAAAACTGGTGTAAAAGCTATTATAATAGAGTTGTAAAATCAAAAACTTCGCTAGCGGTTTGCCGTTTGCCGTAAACGTCAATCTTAAGGTCTCTATTTACTCCCTGGGCCGGCACCGCTACCGTCACGGTCAATATGGCTTGATATATTTAATATAAACAACAAACGAAAGTTTACGAGTGTTATAACGAGTTTATCTCATAGCCAATAGAAAACGCCTATCATACGAATGAGTACGAGACTGTCGTTCAGTTAATGAGGCTTATATTCGTTCGTTCTCGTGCTACGGTGCAGGTTAACTCTTGAGGCCGTTTAAATCGTTATACGGCGGATAAACTCGGTCTCGGTTTTGAAGATAAAACAATGATTATTTCGGATGAAAGAGCATAGGATAGCTATAGAAATGCACAATCATGTATATAGAGGAGTTATCTTTTTAAATCCAATGAACATGAAAAACTCACTTTTAACTGGCTTGGTCTTGAGGTACACTGAGGTCACTTGCTCACTTGTAATTCCGTGGCTTTGCTATATTTACGCACACCTGGGTCAGTATTTAGACGTTAAGTATACTCTGGCTTTTTCTCCTTATTTTCTTCCATTATATAGTTTGAAAACAAGCAGTAAGACTCCCAATTTTAGCTATTTTAAAACAAACTTTGGAAAGCCGACAAGTATACAAAATAGACAACAAGACGCCGAAAGTCGAACAAATTTTGTTCGCTCGCGTTAATCGCTTTGATCAGCCAATCAAATATAAACTTGGGACAACATGTTTTTAAAATTGTTTTAAACAAAAGTGCAAGATCGAGGAACAAATTTCAAACAGTATAAAACTGAATCAACTGACAAAAGCCCAACACATGCAACTCACAGTTTTTGCTATTGCCTTCGACTCTTCGCATAAGAAGCTAAAAATCTTTAGAGAAATATCCGTAAGTGAATTTACCTGAATGAGAAACTCAGCACAATGTGAAAATGAAAAGTTTGATATAGATGTGCAGCAACGAATGGGCAAGAAAACTCCAAATAAAAACAACAACAATCTTTATTGACGTGATCAAGAAATGTCGTAAACGCCTTTACCATTTTACCCAATTAAAACGAGCAAATATTGGACTTAAGGAATTACTTCAATTTTACAAATCGTGTATAAGACCTATTTTGGAGTATACCTGCCCGGTCCTACACAATAGCCTTACATTGTATTTGTCAAACGACCTAGAATCAGTCCAAAAGCGAGCATTGAAAATAATTCTGCCCCATCATAACTATGAAAACGCTCTGAAATCTACTAACTTGCAACGTCTTAGTGAAAGGAAGAATGATCTACAACGAAATTGTTCCAGAAAATAGTTGCAGATTCATCTCACAGGCTCCATGGCCATCTGCCGCCCCGTTTAGAACATGACACAACATTTGTTTAACATTATATTTAATACTAAACGCTTTAGGAATAGTTTTATAACTTACAATTCATTGAAGATGTAATTTACTAAAAAAATATTACCTATTTCTATATGTATGTATGTATGTATGTATGTATGTATGTATGTATGTATGTATGTATGTATGTATGTATGTATGTATGTATGTATGTATGTATGTATGTATGTATGTATGTATGT
>CACRXK020005633.1:12660-27443 GCA_902702795.2 Paramuricea clavata
TCGGGCATGTGCCTCGGTTCAAAATATTTATTCCTCGTCCCAGTCCTTCAGTTGCGCGGTTTTCAAGATGGCCGTTCTTTAGTGCAAAATATAACTTCTTGCACGTGGAAATAAACTTAACTTTAAAGCCTCTGGAACTGTACAAATTTGTCAAGAAATACTATTCTTGCTTTCTTTTAAAGGCAGAGGTAATTTTGTCATTTTTTTAGTGCGAGAAGGGCCTTGTTTAGTTGCATAAATTGTAGTGATAAATATTACTTTCTTTTTTTATAATAAAACTTCAGTCCTTTATTTACACGGTCTTTTATATGTTTTTGTTTTAGGTTTTGGTGCCGCGAGTTCATTTAACTGTTGCAGACAATTGTGTTCACATCTATTAGCCTTTATATACTATGGTATGAGGATAAATTTGGAATGCAGCTATTCATTTTGCTGTTTGATGTTTTATAGTTTAGTATAAATATATGGATATATAAATATACGCATATTTCAGGGTTAGAGGCAAATGTTTGTTCATTGTCTGAAGGATTTTAAGGCAAACAGAAAGGAGTTAACAATCCAGTTCTGCTGTAGGAAGTCTGCGCAGCGCGATTGTGCTTGTCTGAAGCTAATTTCGGCATACAATAGTCAATTGTACGTCTGTATGCCTATGTCACAGAATAGGGTACACAGAAAGCTGACTTCTTGGTTTTCCTATGATTTTGGCGTAACCCGTAATTTGTCTTCAAATGCTGACAGCCTGACACCATGGTCCTAGCCAGTGCGTGTTTGAGAGGCATTCACCCCCCTGATAATATTCAAAATGGCAGACGTCCAGGGGGGGATGCCTCTCAAACATGCACTGGCTAGGACCTTGGCGTCAGCATTTTGATGATGAATCATGGTGTGGCAGCTGTTACTCGAGTCGACCTTCTGTGTACCCTAATTCTGTGCCTATATTTTAAGCCTTGCTACTGTAGAATACCTTGTTCCTAGCCTGTGCCCCCCTCTCCCTGTAATGTTTAAATCAAGCATTCTATTTTGAATGTTTATGCAGGAGTGACTGCGTTTTGTTAGTGCACTGGCTAGCAAACCTAGAAACACTCCCCAAAATCTAAAGTCCTAGCAATTAAAGACCTTGCTATTTGTTGATGCAAGGACCTAAGGCCTAAAAAAATACCTGTTTTCCGGTTCCCGACCGACCCTATTTTTTTCTGCCGACCATATTATTTTTTCAGACGTGATTGACCGTGCAACCCTATTTTCTCCCGGTGGTTGCAGGCTACTCGTACAGTGTGCAAAATGGCCTAAATTTGTCCATAGGAAATACACAACTCTAGTTAATATTGATGTTGGGACTCTACTGCAAGTTGCCCAGCAAAAAATCGCCAAAACCATGAAAACATATTTTTAAAAAAATGTATTTCCTACCCTAATTCTTCACAATATGAAACCGGAACCACTACACTTTATCAATTTTAGTTATTTCAACTTATTATTGATGTTTTATTTAGTCTTCAGGTCTTCCTCCAACATCCAATCCATCAGGATTTCCCCCACCACCCATGCCCCCCATGATCCCTGGCATGATGGTAAGCATGGATAAGTTAGGACATCAGTAAGTTAGGACATCGATAAGTTAGGATATTAGTAAGTTAGGACATGGATAAGTTAGGATATTAGTAAGTTAGGACATGGATAAATTAGGATATTAGTAAGTTAGGACATCGATAAGTTAGGATATTAGTAAGTTAGGACATGGATAAGTTAGGATATTAGTAAGTTAGGACATGGATAAGTTAGGACATGATCTCAAAACATCACTAAATGTATGCAAAATTTGAAACTGGTATCATTAGGATACTAGGATATTGCAAATCTCAAACCCTGCTTCCACATGTTAATGCAATCTGCCACGCTTCCTATGCATGACTTTCAACCTCCAGTGTTGTAAAAGCGAGTCTTGTCATCTCTTTCTAGATGCCACCGAATATGAGTGCAATGCCACCGGCAGGATTTATGCCACCGGGGATGCCTGGTTTTCCAGGGTTACCTCAAGGAGCCGGCTTTCCCCCAATACCGGGCATGCCAATGTTCAACCCTCATGTAATGCAAGCAGCAATGGCCAGTGCCTTCCAGGCGGCCATGCCTGGCCTTCCTACAACCGTCCCCAGTGCAGGTTGGTTTTTTCACAATTTTTGCCGACCGAGGGGCAAAAGATCCAAAGGGTGAAGCCCTTGGAATCTTAGCAATGTCAACCTTCACCTTTTAGAGCAGCTCAAATTGAAACAGCTTAAAAAGTATGTTTAGTGCTATATTTGTAAAGTAATGCTAAAATCAGGAGATTTTAGATGGCATGCCGAAGAGAAAATGATGTCTGAAGTTCAGTAAGTTTTGCTTATATTGCTGTATAAGTATGGCGTCAATTTTACAGCATCAATGATAATTGTATTTAAGTTAACAATATTTAACTGTTATTTTGTGTTTCTCAACCACCAGATACATTTAAAAAGGTTGCTAATTGTGTAAATTACAAAATAAATCTAAAACAAAGTAATTCGAGAGGAATGCTAAAACGATTTTAGGTTTCAAACACTTTTTATCAGAAGTACAACTCGCAACATTGATCGGTTGAGTATGATTGAGTTTTGAGTCCGTTTCCTCTGCTTTTATTGACAATGGTTGCCTGTTCTTTCTATGTAGTCCCAGCAATTCAACAACCAGCTCCGATGCCAAAACCAGCCTCGCCTGTGCCAGAAACTCCCCAGGCTCCCGTGGCTGAAATGAAAGATGAGAAAAGTCAAGAAGAATTGGAAAAAGAAGAAGAACGCAAGAGACTACGTGAAGAGAGAGTACGTTCTAACTTCGCTCTCATATTCGCTCTCGTATTCACCTGAGTACAATTAAAACCAACACACACAAAAAATATCATTGAATTTTATTATTTGTGAGATCCACTTTAACATTATTGACCTTGTTTTATCCACCCGCATAGAAAAAGGCTGCGATGGTTTGGAGTGAGCATAAAGCACCAGATGGAAGAACATACTACTACAACTCAGAGACAAAACAATCATCATGGCAGAAACCTAATGACTTAAAGACAAATGCAGAGGTGATGTTTTGATGTCTGCAAAGGCTGTGCCATATCACCCAGCCACAGGCTCACGATACAGTTACACCATAGATATCTTATATAGACTAGATAGCACATCTCTTTTAGTAAAATTGAAGCCAAGAATATTCCAGCGGTTACCCCCATTTGAATAGATGGCGGCCATGTTGAAGTTAATAAACGCTTAAAAGACAACAATAACTTTCATCATTTGAATAGTTTGAAAATGTATTTGAAATAGGTTTAACTTAATGTTTAAGTTCTCTGTTTAAGAAATAGAAAACATACGAATCTTCTCATTTCATGGGAATATCTGCAATCACGGCTTCAATTTTTGAATTGCAGAATAATTAGATGCACTATCTAGTGTATATTATATAAGATATCTATGAGTTACACATACTCACAACTGAGGTCGAAAGGCCCATTTCCAGTCAGGAAATTTTTTCACAGAAAGAAAAATGTGGAAAATGTGGAAAATGTGGTTGGCCAAAATGGAAAGTTTTCAACTTTGGACAATGATATTTTCGGGAAATTTTCAGTCTATGGAAATTTTTCTTCAAGAGTGAAAATGGGCCTTTAGGGTTAGCTTTTGAGGAAGGGAAACCAGAGTATATACTCAGCGAATAAAACCTTACAAATAGTAATACAGTGATATTTTGATCTTTATGAAATCAAATTTTTATTTTTTTAGCGTCTTCTTGACTCGTGTCCGTGGAAGGAACACAATGCTGAAGGAGGTCGTATATATTATCACAATAGTGAAACTAAAGAATCTACATGGACGATACCGAAAGAATATGAAGAATTAAAAGGTACAATTATATATCTTGTATACAAATCCCGCTGTAAGAATTAAAAGGTACAATATATCGTCTGTACAAATCCCGCTGCAGTCAGGTCACTTGCTAAATGTGTTCAGGAAAAGCAAAGCAGCATCAACTGAAAATTATGTTTTATTTTCCAGAGCGTATCAAAGTTGAAGAAGAGCTGGACGAGTATGTTGTTTAATATTTAGAACTTGAAAATGCACTTGTTCGTAAAACGCAGTCAACTCAGAAACTGCAGCTCAGAAAACTTGGGCCTGATAGGGATACAACTACCTGAAAAATACAAGGAGAACTTCGACGTTTCGAGCAAAGGGCCTTCGTCTGGAAATTAGTAAAAGGACCTTCGCTGGAGTCAAAGTTCTTCTTGTATTTTTCAAGTAGCTGTATCCCTGCCAATCCGAAGCATTCTTATTGCCACGACCTACATTGGTACAGACGCGACTTTCAAGTCAGATATACATGTATGCCTACTGCAGCTCACATGAACATTGGTTGTCTGTTTTAGAGAGGAACGAAAGAGAGATGAAGAAAGAGAAATAGAAGAACAGAAAGCAAAAGAAGAGAAGGAACAGGCTGAAGCTGCGAGTGTTACACAGACTGATGGACCTCAGGCTGCCCCTACTGCAAGGTATGACCAATATGGGAGATTTTCTTAATTTTGAATGAAATAAGTTTCAAATAAAATAGGTACTTTTACCAAGGATGGATGGAAACTCAGCTATATATCTTATCCCTTCAAATTCCGTTTTCAAATGCCAGAACTTGGCCAGTATTGGAGATTTTCTTAATTTTGAATGAATTCGAATAAGTTTAAAATAAAATAAAGCACTTTTACCAAGGATGAATGTAAACTCAGATAGATACAGTATCTTACCCATCATCAACAAGGTTATCAAAAGCACAGTTCAGCCTTTTGAATGATGATTTTTAAGGCGCATTTCAGCCCTTTTAATTGAAAAAACTAGGAAAATCAATTATGCATAATTCAGGATCAGTAAACTCAATGTTTTTAACATTTTAAACATTTTTATTGTTAAAAAACATTGAGTTTACTGATCTTGAATTATGCATAATTGATTTTCCTATAGTTAGTTTTTTCAATCAAAAGTGCTGAAATGCGCCTTAAAAACCATCATTCAAAAGGCTGAATTGTGCCTTTAAAATCTTTTCTTATTGCACGTTACTTGTGCTGGTGTATTTTCAAAGACCAATCATTATTTTGACATACAAGCAAATCTTGTACAACCAAGCAGGGGCAAGAAACCAAAACTAAACTATGGTTTCATAAAATATCTCTCTGTCCTCAGCGCTGTCACGACAACTGATGCTTCGTCATCACCGGCTGCTTTGACGCCAAAGAAAGATTACGTTTATGAAACGAAAGAAGAAGCGAAACAAGCTTTTAAAGAACTTTTAAAAGAAAAGGTAATTACTAATTTTATATACCTATAAGTTTTTGTTTTGGGCATTGTATGGAGCAAGGTGGCCCACTAATCGGAAAGGAAATCCCATATAAACAGTCCCTGGTTACCAATCGATCATTTTTGGTCATCTTTCTTTGTCAGGGTGTTTCGTCTGCGATGAACTGGGACAATGCAATGCGAATGATCGTCGCTGATCCGAGATATGGAGCTCTGAAGAAAATGAACGAAAAGAAACAAGCATTTAATGAATATAAAACACAACGAGCTAACGAAGAAAAGGTATGAGTTTGATCACCTTTATTTCATAGAAACAGAAGGATAACTTGGACGCTCAAAATGTTTTAAAATACCGAAATGCAAGTTGACCACAAAGTCCACAATTCAACTGTAAGTGAACTGCGGCTCAAACATAAAGCCACGTATAAACGAGCAAGTTTCCTTGACAACCTCAATTTTTCGTATGTACGGTCAACATACGTTTTCCTTGACAAGTTTACTTTTTCGCGTGTGGTCAACAAGTTTACCTTGACAAGTTTACTTTCTCGTTTTCTTTCCTTGGCGGTCGTACACAAGAACAAATTTTCCTTGACCAAAAGCTGACATGACTAGCTTTTAGAACACGACTCCTTGGCAGGGAAAAATGGTCAATTTTTTGCCGCACACACGAGCAAATAAAACTTGTCTCAACTTTTGGTCAATCTTGCTGCCACAACTTAATTTTCGCTGAAGTATAGTATTCCAAAGGCTGGTTTTCCAAAGGTCGTAGGTTCGATTCCCACCGTGGCCAGGCATATTTTTCAAGCCTGCCCGGTGTGGATATAGACCCATTGCACATGACGTCACAGCGCCGGCGACGATGCATCTGGAGGACAAATTAGCAATCTATGCATAATATAACTTTTGTAAACAAAGCAAATTTTGCAAAAGCTTATAATAATTTTGTATTAAAATGTTTCATTTTTGGGCTGTATGTGGTTGTTGTACCCGAACATATATTGTTAGGGAGCATCTGGAGGACACTCTAAGGATTTGTGTCGTCAGTGCAAAGGGTCTATACACTCAGTGTAACATTACAAGCATCTTATTCACCTGAGTACATTGCACCAACACAGAAAATATCACGAAACATTATTTCTAAAATTAATCTGAAATCCAATTATTCCAGGAAGAGCTTCGTCAGAAAGCACGACAAGCCCGCGACGACCTCCACAAATTCCTAGAATACCATGCCAAGATGTCATCGTCAGTACGCTGGCATCGCGCGACAGAAATGTTTGATGGCGAGCCAGCTTGGAACGCGGTGAAGGAGAGGGAACGCAAAGACGTGTTTGAAGATGTCATCTTTCTGCTTGCTAAGAAGGAAAAGGAGAGAGAGAAAGAATTACGAGTGGAGAATAGAGACTTCATGATCTCAGTTTTCAACGGCATGCCCGATGTCACCTACAGAACGACTTGGGTCGAAGTAAGCATTTGGTATTTCTAAATATTTTTTCTAAAACTTTCACCACGACATGTCAGAACTCCGTTTTCAAATGCCAGAACCCCCTTCAAATGCCAGAATTCCGTTTTCAAATGCCAGAACTCCGGAGCTTCAAATGCCAGAACTCCGGAGCTTCAAATGTCAGAACACCGTTTTCAAATGCCAGAACTCACTTCAAATGCCAGAACTGCCTTTTCAAATGCCAGAACTGCTTTTTCAAATGCCCGAATTCCGTTTTCTAGTGCCAAAACTCCCTTTTCAAATGCCCAAATTCCGTTTTCAAAATGCCAGAACCCCGTTTTCATATGCCAGAACTCAATTTTCAAATGCCAGAACTCCGTTTTCAAATGCCAGAACTCCAGTTTCAAATGCCAGAATTCCCTTTTCAAATGCCAGAATTCCCTTTTCAAATGCCAGAACTCCAGTTTGGAATGCCAGAACAACGTTTTCAAATGCCAGAACTTATATAGCTTCGCTTTCAAATGCAAAACTAGTTAGTAGCTCAGACTGGCCCTACCCTTACCTGAGTGACCTAAATATTACTCTAGGGACCCACTCCCAGTCCCACTGCAAACACACGTACTGGTGTGGGAGGAAACTGGAAAATCCAGAGATGGGCCGCGATATTCAGGCCAGAGTGTGAACTGAGATTGTCTTTTTAGGCTCAAGAGCAACTACGAGACATGCCTGTCTATAATGACGACGACAGAATAAAAGGTACTGCTATTAGTAGTTACAGTAAATGTGGAGTAGAAAATATTAATGTGGAGTCCATTTTCCACCCTCGGTCTGAATTTGTGTCCGAAGAGGCATACCTTACATCTGGCAGATCAAGAGGCACATTTTAATGTTGGAGTCTAACCATCAAACTGAGCTACAGAGACCACTTGTCGAGCTCTAACCACAAATTATACACTGGTTGGGTCTACTCTAATAAGAATATAAAATTCACATTCGAAATTTGCATCTACGAAACTCTTCTACAGATACCCTGATATTTCCCCATAACCTTTCAACTGTAGTTTTTTATGATTATTGGCAGACATGGATAAGGAGGACATGTTGATGGCGTATGAGGATCACATCAGAGCTTTGGAACAGGAACAAGTGGAGGAAAAACAGAAAGAAAAGAATAAGAAAAGAAGACAACAGCGAAAAAATAGAGAAGGATTTCTTGTAAGTTGATTGAGGGTTGTTGCTTGTGTCGCTCAAATTTTTGTCTCGTTCGGTTCCATATAAACAAGAAGAAATGGGTTACTGGAGGACAATCAAGGATATTACCCTTCTTACCAGATCCAGGGTTCGTACTGACGTATAAAACTTGAATGTCCTTGAATCTGACAACAAAAATTCAAGGCCTTGAATATCCTTGAAATATCCTTGAATTTATAAAGAAGTTCTTGAAAATCCTTAAAGACCATGTAAAGTCCGTAATGTAACAAACGCTTTGTTTACATTTTGAACTCAGTACTACAGTTGTAAAATATGATTAGATATATATTTTACTGAATTTTTAACACTCTTCTGATTGGCTATGCTTGAAAATGAATGCAGACTAGAGATTCAATTCAAGAAAGTTCAAAAGATACGAAATATTAACAACATTACAACGGTCGGGTCCCGACCATTGGAATGTAAGCCTGCGCAGAACGTATGCGCAGAACGGACTTTACATGGTCTTTAAATTCTTCTTGCTGATTTTGCATGTTCATATCTGACAAAGCTGTTTGAAATTCAGTAAAGTTGTGCCCTTTTTGAACAATTAAACGTCACATTTTACTGATTTTTAACGTCTCCTCTTCAGCATTTAGTCTTTGAATTTGCTGATACATGGCCTTTGTACGAACCTCACATGTACAAACCCTGCTGATCACTGTGTAATTTTGGTGTACTTTTAGGCATTACTGGACGAGCTCCATGGCAGCAACCACCTCCATTCAATGTCGTTGTGGTCTGAAATGTATCCGACGATTAGTTCTGATCTGAGATTTAGTAAGATGCTTGGACAGCCTGGTATGTTTACTCCAATTAATCAGGGGCCGGTTGTTCACAGCTGGATTAGCGCAAGCTCTCGGTTAAAATTGAACCTGCTGTTTTAGTTGATGTATTTCTGCACGTCTGTTTATTTCAAAACTTCAGAAAAGAAAACTACCAATCCAGAAGAGATTTCTTAAGAAGAGATTTCGCAAGATTTTCACTCTTCCCAAATATCCCCTCCAGCCTACCTAAGTTGGGGGAACAGGGACACTAACCCACATGCCTACAACATTCACAAAGTGTACAATGTGAAAAGGGACATTGCACTTCCTACTGCTTTAGAAACCAGTAATTCATCTGTGTGAAAACTGAAAAGTACTGTATAGCAAGAATATATTACGCCAATTGCTTCTTATATCCACATATTGGTTCCTGCTATCGAGTTTTTATTCTTCTTTATAATTGTAGGATCGACTGCATTGGATTTATTCAAGTTTTATGTTGAGGACTTAAAGTCGAAGTTTAATGACGAGAAGAGGATTATTAAAGAAATAATGAAGGTTTGTCAAGTTTGCCTTAATATTTGTCGGAAATTATTGGGGGGGGGGGGGGTTGCCCCTGCGGCCCTGCCCCCACCCAATGTCTCCCACTGATATTTGTAGAAGAAGTCCTGCCACTTTAACCAGCACGGCATTTATGTTTGTTTTGATCAACCATTTTTAGGACGAGGATTATACAGTGGAATTGAAGAGTAAATATGAAGATTTCTACGCCTTGATTCAAGCTGACGATCGCTCGGCCACACTGGACCCTGGAAATATCAAAATGACATTTAATAACGTTAGTACTTTATTATGGGTCTCTTAAGGCCCATACAGACCTGACGCGATTTGGCAACGCGACGCGAATTTTCAGTTTTCAATTACATTTAACTGTAATATTTTTCAATGTTTTTCAAATATTCGGAACCACTTAAGCAATTTTAGCTGTTTGGTTTTTTGTTTAGGTTTGTGACAACTTGTGCGTTTTTACGTGTGTAGTTGACTCTTGGCTTTCCTTGTTTTATTTCAGTTCCTGGAGAAAGCAGAAGCTCGTGAAAAAGAAAGAGTAAAACGAGAGGAAAGAGACGTAAGCAAATATTTTTAACAGACCCAGTGACGTTTGTATTTTATTTCTTCATATCCGATTGTATTAACTTTGAATTGTTACATTTTGTATTTTTCTTCCATAGCAACGTCGTCGCGAGACGTCGTTCAAACAGATTTTAAAAATTTCCACTCCTTCACTGGATGAAAATAGTTCCTGGGATGATGTATGTTTGTTGAATGTATCTTCAAATATTTCTTAAAATATTGCATACGTGCAGATTTTAGTTTTATGGAAATAGTGAAGACAAGTTCACATAATTATCATGTTTCCACCAAACAAAAACAATTATACAATTGAGTATTTATCTTAAATGACTTCGGGAAAATATTTAACCATACACTCTTAATTGGGCCATAGTTTTAAATGACACTTCACATCAAATCTTCAATCACTTTTCCGCAGTGACGATTGTTTATTTTTTTATTAGGTACGCGAAAGATTTGTCAGTGAACCAGCATTCTTAGCGATGACAGTGGAGTCTGAAAGAATACGATTGTTCAAGGAATATATTTCTGCATTACAACAGGTTAGATGACGTGCGTTTGGTAAGTGTACAAAACAGACGTACACAGCTTCTCAACTTCTTTTGTTTATTTGTGTATTTCAGGAATGTGGTCATCACCACACGTCCAGATCAACTCACAAGAAAACGAAGAAAACTAAAAAGCACAGAAAACGTTCAAGATCACCGTCGGTACGATTTTGTCTGTTTCAGTATGGACGTCATTACTTGGCTTGCTGTTACAGCATATTATATTTTTGTGGAGCCATCTTAGTCTGGAAGAAGTTATTTCGCTGACCTCAAAATGACATTTCGTTAAAACGTTTTTCTTCAAGATTGGTTTGAAAACAAAGTTGGAGTAGGGTTCTATAGGTTAGGATTAGGGTTAAGGTTAGAATTGGTGTTTGGAGTAGGGTTAGTGTTAGTAAAACCGTTGCTTTGTTACGTTTTGTCACTCTGAGGCCAATTACAGCGCAGCAATTAACTCCAGACTTAGATAACAGACTCCACATGATTTTTGGAGTTGTTAGCCAGTTACTCCTACCCTGGATCAGGGGTTTCCTGTTTCGCTGAAGCTGTGGCCTGTACTCAGACGGTGCTGGCCAAGCGTAAGTTACTGCAGGCTTAGATAGCTGCACATTATTTAGACGTGTTTTAACTTGTGTAGGTTTCATCCAAGTCAGAAGAAGAGTCTGATAAAGAAAAATCTCACAAAAGAAAGCGTCACAGGAATAAATCAAGAACACCATCTGTGTCTTCACAATCTGAGTCTGGTGAGTTATATACGTTTAAACCTGGAAGGGCTTGTAATTACAGCCGATCACCGGTCAATGATCGGCAAGAAATTGCTTAATTATGATCGGCGGAAAAGCAGGGTTTCCAACCTGAAAAAGCAGGGAAAGTCATGGCTCCAGATCACTATGATCGGGAACGTTATTTCAAGCCCTGGGGTCCTGGTTTTCATTTAAAGTACCAATGCAGTATTGTACAATGTAGTACTTTGTTCTGTAAGTAATATCATGTAAATGTTTCGTAGTTAAGTTTTACACAACCTTTTATTAAAATGCGTGTGAATATAAAACATGTTGTCATTCTCTTTGTAGACAAAGACGTATCAGGGAAGAAAAAACATAAAAAAGATAAAAAGGTATAGTGTGCTATAGTTCATTTGTAGAAGGGTTTTTGTAGATGGACAAAAAGATTTTGTAGATTGAACCTGCGATTCCCGTGCAGCGCTCTAACCAACTGAGCTACAGAAAGACAGTTGTCGAACCGTAACCGCATATAAGTCTGAATCATTGACTTAATGTCATGTTTGTGGTTTATTTAATTCCCTCTTTTATCTCTTTATAGAAAACGAAGAAAAGACGTCGCCATTCGGTAGGTTTATAGATGTTTGTTATATACATGCTTTTAAGCGTGGGGGATGTTATTACAGCAGTTCTGTTCTGCCTTTTAGCCATCATCCGGTTCCGAATCTGATGAAACACGCAAAGACAAAGACCGTGAACGCGAAAAAGAAGAACGTGAACGCGAAAAAGAAGAACGTGCTCGCGAAAAAGAGCGTGAACAGGAAGAGAAAGAACGAAAGGAGAAAGAACGCGAGGAGCGCAAAGAACGTGAAGAACGCAAGGAACGTGAAGAACGCAAAGAGCGTGAAGAACGCAAAGAACGTGAAGAACGCGAAAAAGAACGTGCACGCGAGAAAGAACAACGCGAGCGCGATGAGGAGAAAGCTCGCGAAAAAGAGCGAGAACGGGAAGAACGTGCACGTGAGAAGGAGCAACGTGATCGCGAACACGAAGAACGTGAGCACGAAGAAGACGATAGAGCACGCGATAAGGAAACGAAGAAAACGAAAGAGGGAAAGAAAGAAAAACGAAGTGAGAAGAAGAAAAAAGAAAAGAAAACGGAAAAGAAACGGAAAGAAAAGTCTAGAAAAGAATCTGACGAATCACAATCTGAGGAGGAAGTGCCAAAAAAGAAAAAGGTAGTTTATTTTTTTTATTAACTTCACAATCAATAACATATATTAATAAATGATTGAAGGAAAAGGACAACAGATCTTAAATAAGATCCAATTCAGTGCCACCAAAACACAAGTAGAAAATGTATTCACCAAATAATACAAATAAAAATAGGAAAAATTTTATAAAACGTCAACTTGGATTCGATTCTCAAAAACAAACGTGTTCGTTTCTCTTGTACTGCGCATGCTTGTAAATATACGTTGCCAAAATATACGTTCTAATAACATCTTGACACTTTATCTCACTAGTACTGTCTTTTGCTCTTAACAAAATATATGTTTTTTTATAACTTTTTAGAGTTTTTATACTAATTTTTACAGTTTACACGTTTACGTCTTTACGAACAAGTAATGTCAAAGGAGCGACACTTTGTAAACAAAGATTTCCAAGTTCTTGGTCGATCGACATCAAAATCTAAGCTCACTTTATTTATACAGGATAGCTCTGCCATTTCTAAACTGTTCTTCCTAGTGGTCCAGTAAGGATCATCTCGTATTGATTACGCTTTTTAATAAACATTCCACAACATATATTATTCATTCAAGTCTAAGAACAACAAACTAGAGAATATTTTTTATTTCATTAATTTATTTACCACGCCTTCACCATACCGGCATCATTTAAGAGACGACAAATAATTGTTTGACTATTAGAGGCTCAAAGATTGTTCTTTTTTCTAGACCGAGTGGAATACTTCATCTAGCGAGAGTGAAAGTGAGCTACAGAATAGAAGAATAGCGTTACTACGTCAGCTACAGGAATCATAGCGACGACACTGTAGTATACTGACATTTCAACAATCACTCTTTCAAGGCTATGATCAATTTCCACTCGTGGATATTGCGTCAACTTTCCACTGGCGGCAGAGAAGATATGGTAACTGATTTTATTTTAAACGCAAGATAGTTTTACATTTTCCGAGGGGTCGTGCTCTGTATACCTTCACAGCCAGGGAGAGCTGGTTTTAACACTGTTTTAAATTGCGAGACAAATGCTGTTTCAAAAACGTCTGCTGTTCTTTTTTCGTGGTTTTCAATTAGTCAACATTCGAGTTAAAACTGCGCATTGATTTGCAAAAAGTGACTTTTTGCTTCTTTTCATTTGATTTTAATATACGGAGTATAATTTTGTGAACTATTGTAATCTTCACAAAATTTTGTAGTTCTTTAAGTTTGAAATGCAAACACACCTTCAGCTACGCCCACACAATGCGCGCTGATTTTAGATCATCTTGAATGTTTGAAAAAATATACGCAGAGAAAATCACATCTCTAAAGGCCTGATTCCACGGGCGCTTTTTCTCGGCGAAATGCGAAATATTTCGCCTGTTTCTTTTGAATTGCGACCACTCGAATAAATTATTTCTACTTGATTGCCCACAATTCAAAAGAAACAGGCGAAATATTTCGCATTTCGCCGAGAAAAAGCGCCCGTGGAATCAGGCCTTTATACACTGTTTATCGCTTATATACTATACCGAACATAACTAAACCTTTAAGTATATAGAAACTTTGTACATCACTAAAACTTTCCAAAAGTTTCAAGAAATTCTTATATAGTCTGTTTCATAATAAAGTCTGTTCGCTAAACTCTAAAAATTTCTTTTGTGTCGTTGAGTCTTGATCCGGGGACAATGATGACGTCATCAGCAGAACTAAAAATAAATAGAAACATAACCATGAATAGGTGAACGTCTCGCAAAGCACTAAGATTGATTGTAAACCACATTTAAAACGCATTAGACAATGATTTTAAGCAAACCTTCCATCTGTTTCCACATTCTTGGCAGTAAACGAATGTCGTCATCGGTTCGTCTGCACTTCGCGTTTGTACCTGGGGGAAATTTGTAAATACAACACTTCATTGAGCATCTTTTAAAACACGAGGACAGACTATGATTTTTTTATGCCAATGTCAATGATTAGAACGGGTTTTTTATTAGTTTAATTTTTATTTACCCACAAAAAATATATCTACAAGTTGAATGTTTAATAAAATAGTATAACGGGCTAGAAACCTCTGGAAATCCTGTTGGACTTCTGGGATCATTTGCTTCAAATTTTGTTAAAATATGAGGGCAAAATGGCAAGTTAATTTTATTCCTGCAATCAATTTTCAACTTGCCTTTATGAAAGAAGTGGTAAAAACAGTTACCCACTAGCCACGCCCCACTTGCCTTTCAAAAGACCTTGACGATTTTCCTTATATAATCAAACGCCAAAACTATTTCTCAAACCGTCAAACGATAACTGACGTTCGCAACTCGACATAAAATGGTGGACGTCTTTACCTGTGTG
>CACRXK020005634.1:0-27443 GCA_902702795.2 Paramuricea clavata
GTCCAGGAGGAGAAAGGGGGTATCGTAACCCGAGCAGGGAATTTATGAGAATATGTGACTTTGGTCAATTTTGGGGCGCTGATTTCAAAAATCGATGTTATACGGGCCAATACCGGGGCCTTCAGCCTCGTTTTGATGCATATAGCCTCGTTTTGGGGCATACATAGGGAACACGTTAGTTGTCTTAGTTAGCTAGGGAAACCAGTGATTTTGGTCAATTTCGGTGCGCTGATTTCAAAAATCGATGTTACACGGGCAAATACCGAGGCCTTCAGCCTCGTTTTGGTGCATGCAGCCTCGTTTTGGTGCAAATAGATGGAAATCATTAGTTAGCTTAGATAGGCAAAGTCGTTGGTGATCTTGGTCAATTTCGGTGCGCTGATTTCAAAAATCGACGTTACACAGCAAAATACCGAGGCCTTCAGCCTCGTTTTGGTGCGTACAGCCTCGTTTTGGTGCCTACATATGTGCCTTAGATAGCCAAGGAAGTTGGTGATTTTGCTCAATTTCGGTGCGCTAATTTCAAAAATCGAAGTTATATGCGCAGATATATTGGAACCTCTAGCCTCCGTTTGATACACATATCCTTGATTTAGTGGAACTATTGGGAAGATCCTACTTAAACAAGCAAGAAAACTAGTGATTTCTGCTCTTTTTGATAAAAAGCAATACTGTTGCCCCATTAAATTGAGGTCATGTTATGCATTGCATTAAAAAACATGTACATTCTGATCACAAACCTTGCACTTTCCTTTTCAAAATTCACTTGTGTCTTCAATTTCCACATCCAAATCATCCTCGTAGTCATCATCGGAGGACAAACTGTTCTAACTCTCCGTGCCTGCGAGTAGCGCATCAATCTCCCCGGGATAGGAAATGTCACTCCAGACAACGCTTCCATCTCCGTCCCATCCATGCTCGTCGGGGCTCTCGAGTTCTACTAGCAGCTGATCGGCGTGTCAAAAGATGTACGCGACATAGTTAGCTCTCATGATGTGATGATGAAGATTTGACTGGCATAGTGGCATTAGACAAAGGTCAATGATCTTTTTCTTGTTGAACTTGTTCCTTGCCTCATTGACTGAGAGGATACGTGGATGCTCGTATATAGAACAGACGAACCATTCTAAACCCCGAACCAACTCCTCGCTTGCTGTCACCTCCGTACCCAAGGATGAAAATAGATCGATAAAGGCAGTGTTCTTGGTCACGGCTTTCCACACGGCCTGCTTTTGCTTTCGAAAAAGGCTAGATACATAATCGTTTCCGGAAAAGGCATGCGTTCCCAAAAGAGCTCATCTGTGACCAAGGGACAATCCAGTTGACGTCACGTCGATGATTTTCCTGTTCTTCCCGCTGCCATTGTCAATCAAAATCTGTGTGTCCGAAAAATAGTGACCAATGAACAAGCTAAGGTTGTTATGTCTATATCACCAGATGGCGACCGTACCATTGCAGTTGAGCTAGGTGGCAATTGGCTAGCATGCACAAATGCAATGAGTTTATTACCAGAATTAACCAGCGACCGCGAGGAAACGGACAAGAAACTCGTTGCATTTGTGCGTACTAGCCAATTGCCACCTAGCTCAACTGCAATGATACGGTCGCCATCTGGTGATATAGACATAATAACCTTGTTCATTGGTCACTATTTTTCGGACACGCAGATTCTGACAATGGCAGCGGGAAGAACAGGAAAATCATCGACGTGACGTCAACTGAATTGTCCCTTGGCGGAAACGATTATGTATCTAACTTTTTTCGAAGGAGAAAGCAGGCCGTGTGGAAAGCCGTGACCAAGAACACTGCCTTTATCGATCTATTTTCACATTTGGGTACGGAGGTGACAGCAAGTGAGGAGTTGGTTCGGGGTTTAGAATGGTTCGTCTGTTCTATATACGGGCATCCACGTATCCTCTCAGTCAATGAGGCAAGGAAGAAAGTATTTTGGAACAAGTTCAACAAGGAGAAGAAGATCATCGACCTAAGTCTGATGCCACCATGCCAGTCAAATATCATCACATCATGAGAGCTAACTATGTCGCGTACATCTTTTGACACGCCGATCAGCTGCTAGTAGAACTTGAGAGCCCCGACGAGCATGGATGGGACGGAGATGGAAACGTGGTCTGGAGTGACATTTCCTATCCCGAGGAGATTGATGCGCTACTCGCAGGCACGGAGAGTTAGAACAGTTTGTCCTCCGATGATGACTACGAGGATGATTTGGATGTGGAAATTGAAGACACGAGTGAATTTTGAAAAGGAAAATGCAAGGTTTGTAATCAGAATGTACATGTTTTTTAATGCCATGCATAACATGACCTCAATTTAATGGGGCGACAGAATTGCTTTTTATCAAAAAGAGCAGAAATCACTAGCTTTCTTGCTTGTTTAAGTAGGATCTTCCCAATAGTTCCACTAAATCAAGGATATGCGTATCAAACAGAGGCTAGAGGTTCCAATATATCTGCGCATATAACTTCGATTTTTGAAATTAGCGCACCAAAATTGAGCAAAATCACCAACTTCCTTGGCTATCTAAGGCACATATGTAGGCACCAAAACGAGGCTATACGCACCAAAACGAGGCTGAAGGCCTCGGTATTTTGTTGTGTAACATCGATTTTTGAAATCAGCGCACCGAAATTGACCAAGATCACCAACGACTTTGCCTATCTAAGCTAACTAATGATTTCCCTCTATTTGCACCAAAACGAGGCTGCATGCACCAAAACGAGGCCTCGATATTTTGCTGTGTGACATCGATTTTTGAAATCAGTGCACCGAAATTGACCAAGATCACCAACGACTTTTCCTATCTATGATAACTAATGATTTCCCTCCATTTGCACCAAAACGAGGCTGCATGCACCAAAACGAGGCTGCATGCACCAAAACGAGGCTGAAGGCCCCGGTATTGACCCGTATAACATCGATTTTTGAAATCAGCGCCCCAAAATTGACCAAAGTCACATATTCTCATAAATTCCCTGCTCGGGTTACGATACCCCTTCTCCTCCTGGACTATTATTACGCATCCCACCTTGGTTCCACAAGCTACGGGGCCTTCCCTACTGTGCACAACCTTACCCATCATGAAAGCATGCTACCGAAAGGGTTGATGAGTCACCTTCATGATCTGCGAATTCTAAATCTTTGAATTCTTTCAAGTTGTGTGTTTTTGAAATATATTGACCTGATAGTGTTGCTACAAATTGTGAGGACACACAAAGCTTCAACAGATGTAAACCTAGCATCAGATTTATTCTTGATTTTAAACTGGGCAACATCCAATCTCTGCACTCTACTGTCCCCAGCTTGGCCAAGTGTCTTAATTATCACCTTTTCTGTTCTAATGGTTTTCAAATGTAAGCTGGTTGTAACTTTCTCTGAGATATATGACTTCTGACTGCCACTGTCATATAAAACTCTGGAACAAAGTTCAGTACTAATATCATCTATGGAGTGTACCTCTACTCTAGCCGTTTGCAGTAGTATTCCATACTGGTCACAACCAGTGTGCCCCACAAAAACCTTAAGTTCTCCATCTACTTTATCCTCACTACCCTCTTTGGCCAGATTGGAATCTTTATCTCTACTAGTTGAAGCGGACTCACATATAGAAATGTGGTGCTCACCCTTATTGCACCTTCTACAAACATAGCTTGATTTACAATTTTTTGCAACATGCTGAGAATCTAAACAAATAAAGAATCTCCTCTTTTTATGCAAAATAGCCTTACGGGATACCCCGGTTTCGGTGTACGTGTACGGGTAGCACGATTTTGGTTAGCGATATTTTCGTCAATGTCTGTACCTTTACTCGTAATTAAAGGACAATGGCAACAAAATTTTTTATTGTCTATATTAAAAGTACTGCTTCACCTAACTATGAATATGATATTAATACCGTGTAAAACATTTTTGTTCAGGAGTTATATGCATATTATTTCACTGTTAATTTATATTTCGGGCGCCATCTTGGCTTGTATTTGCAAAAAATTATCTTTTTGGGTCACATGACCCGTATGACGTAGATGGCAGGGTAGAATCAAAATATATTTTTGTATAGCGTGTATCGAGATTTTATACGTTTTCTAAAGAAATTAATGCTTTTGAGTCATTGTAATGGAAAATATTCACGAGAACGAAGTAGGGCTGAAGTGTTACCATACCAATATGAACCAGAAGTAGGAGAAAAAACAAGCGATGTTACCGATCAAAGCGATTCGGAACAAGAGAGCGATTCATCATCTGACGAGGAAATCGATCATGAGTTCGAATCAGCAAACGCTTGGCGTCTTCAAACTCTAAGCTGGTGTAAATGTGGACATTGCACGTTATCACCAAAACTAATTGAATGTTTTTGTTGTCATGAGAAAGCATTAGAGTACGATGAATATGATGCGCTTCTCAACCAAACTGAAATACAAGGAGAAAAATGCTTGACAACACACCCAGATTTTAAAGACAACATGCTATCAGAAAATGTGCTAAAGATAGATGTTTGTCGTTATCTCCAGGAAAACTGGCCATTGGATGATGAGGATCTGGAAAGAATACATAAGCTCTATCGACTGGTAGCATACCACCGATGTTCTCGCTGGGTTTTCCAGATTTTGGGGAAAAAGAAACGAAGACCTTTCCCTGCTTGTGTGTATTCAAAGATACGAGAACAGTTCGCGTCGCCAGACGGCCTGTACACACATTTTAAATACGCCAAAACATCTAAACGGTAATGTTTATATATTTATTTTTAATAAATGAATGTTTGCTGTGGTATTATAGTATTAATATTCATACAAATGTTTGGCAAGTGTGAGCTATTTCACTTTATATATTAATTATTATAAACAAACTTTAAAGGTGCCCCATACAGTCCGATCTTCGCATGTACACAAAGGAGCCCACTTTTTATTATAAACAAACAGTTTAACTATGTTTTGGGTTCTTGCAAAGCCTGATTGTTGTTTCTTGATCATTTATTATACTCTAGAAGCTTGAAAATACAAATAGTTGTCGAATAAAGTTCAATATTTTGGACGCAAAAATGTAAACAAAGGCTTTGTTTACATACAGACTGTAGGGCACCTTTAACTTTATATACTGTTTAATTAAATACTATTTTTTTCATACCCTTATAATATAAAACATTAGTCTACAAGAGCGCCTGACCCAACATAAATAAAAATTTATAACCATTCCTAAATCCCTAACCTTATAAGCTATATTATACACCCGTAATCCTACCAAAACTTTACCATAACCCTAAACATTGGTATGTATTTGTTATATCAAGCTATTTCAGTTGTGCATGAATTGAGAAAAAGCCCAAATTCGTCTCATTCGCGGTTAATACACTTTTCTATTTTACATTTGCACTTGGTGTCACACATCACTTCCATTCCCCTACAATCGCACTTTCTTGTGGCACATTTTCCTTTGCATGCACAAGGCTTTATCTCTGATTCTCTCTCTTTATTTACAGGTAAAGCTGGTTTACTGAACCGAGATTTCCGACTGGCTACCACCTGTTCCTTTGAAGGTCGATCCTTTCCTGCCAAGTACTGTTCAACTAATGATTTTGGTTCAACTGGTAGAACTTCATTTGCATGAACCTTGGCTTTCTTAAGAGTTGGGTACTTGTGTCTTAGGTGAACAACTTCATTTAAAATCAATTCCACATATCCTATAAAAATAAATTTTTAACTTAAAATCTTTTTTGCACCTATTATTATTTGTCAGTGACTTGCTCCCAGCTGAGATGCATGTTAGGCAGAGCAAAATAATAAAGTAGGATCTATTTGGAGGCATTGCAGTGAAATTGGTTAATGAGCCAATCTCTATTAAATCAAAGCATCAGGCGAAATAGATGAGGTCACACAATTGCCACTTCATGGCTAACTAGCATGCAAGGCCTACATCAGGAAAATATAATTCTTACCATAGGTTGGCATTTCTTTCAATGGTTTTGCTACTGCCTTTTCTCCTTTAAATGCCTTGGGATATGAAATTACCCATCTAAGCTTCCCATCAACTGTTGTAGCTTGTTTCCTATTGCTGTTTTCATTATAGTGCAAGTTTGAATAGTACAACCTGCAGAAACAATATCAAATTTTAAAAAACAAAAGCCATACACTTTATGATCAAAATAGGAAACCACCTGGTGTTTGCTAGCTCGCGAATATATTAAAATATTCTATTTATATTCACAGGCTAGGTGTTTGCTATTTTTTCAAATAACTACAATGTTGTTTGCCTGTGTAACCACAGATGTAGCACACCTAACTGAAATGTACAGATGTAGCACACCTAACTCAAATGTACATGATCACATAGATATGTTAACTTTATGCTGTTAATATTAGAAAAAGAGAACCTCACCTTGCACTTAATGAATGATAGGGATGGTATATGTTTTTTGACGCAAGGACGTTATCCAGAGCATGTTTAGCCTCCAAACCAGATGTTTGATGGTATTGGGATAGCTTACGAATTGCTGTAATTAGTCGAGGCCTAGTTAACATCTCTGTTATTTTTTTGTATGCAGCAGATCCTGCAATAATACGAATAAAATATAAATGCTTGTACTAACCTGTTAGTATGCAAGACCCTCCAAGTAAAATCGTCTGGCATTTAACCCATTGAGTTGCATTGTGCCCTGATGTGCCGTACTTTATTATTTTACTCTGTCCAACACCAGACGATTTTACTCATCAAGGGAAGAGCGCTGGCATTTAATGGGTAACTGGCCTATCTGTCCATTTGTCTAGTTAACCCATTTAGTTGCATTGCGTCCTACTTTATTACAGTATGTTACTCTATCTAACACCAGACGATTTTACTCGTCATGGGGAGAGTAAATAATAAAGTAGGGCACATTGGGAAGTTGGGCACAATACTATTATTAGCCTACATTCAGTTAATGTCTAATTTAAACATGCCTATAAATAGTTCAACTTCTTATTTTACCCAACCTTGTTTAAGCCATTCTCTTTCTAGTGGGCCATGAAGACATTCAACAAAGGTCTTATGGCCATCATGTTTGTGAACATTCACAATGTGGTTCAGAATACTGCGCCATTTTTCCTCCCTCTCATCAGCAGCCTTGCTTGAATCACCAACCCAGTAAATATGATTAACAATGGACTGCCAAACAACAAAATTAATGAACATGTTAATCATTATTGATATATTATTGGTAATAGTGCGATCTGTCTACTATCTAATACTGTGCATTGTAATATGTATTACTTACCCCAATCCATGGCTTAATTGACTGGAATTTCTTTTTCTTTACAAGCTTTGTCAATTTCTTCTTTTCACCTTTAAAATAATGAACACTAGTGTAAAGAAAATTTAATACCCACTGCCCCTAGCTTAGCAAATTGCTTTTGCCTACCTGCAAAGAATGTAAACATGCAGGCATACAGTACCATGTAATGTAAGTTTTACCTACCTTTTGCCACATGCCAAACATCATAAGAATGCTCAACATCTGGTTTCTCATTTGCCATGTATGCCGAGACTTGAGTGTGGCGATCTGTCACAAGTTTGGTCACCTGAACTTTATTGTCCTCCAAGCATTTAAGTTGCCTTTTCAAAGATTCTAGCTCCATTGCATTTGAATTTTTTACTTCTGTAGACTATGAAAATATTAAAATGACAATAATTTTCTCAGAATTATAAAGCCTGTTTCACATCTCAATTTTCATGTGCCTAACCAAATGCAAATGAGCTCAAACAAATATAACGTTACTTCAGGTCATTTGCCTTTGCTTGGGCACACCCGCACATGAAATGTTGGACATGTGAAACAGGCCTATCAAGCATGAACTATTTATGAGCATATTTAAAATGAATTTTATTGCTATTAATTATTACTTTTTATTAAAAGGCTGTACTTGATTTATATTCGCTATTTATTAGTTAATTATTTATTAATTTTGCATTAGTATTAATTTCGCAAACACAAGTTTTCATTCATAGTTATTATTTTCAATGTGCATTACCTTAATTATTTGTGTATCCAATATGATGTTTCGTCCCATGTCGAGCGTACTTCCCGATCCAAGAAGACCACAGTGACCAGGGCTGTCAACACGCATATCAGATGCAATTACAACTGGTTTTCCCTCAATTTCTTTTAGCCGTGCAGATTGCTCTTTTTGCCAAACTTCGTATACAGCTGGAATACCATAATTCTTTAAAATATTTGATAACTCCCGTCGCTTCACATTAGGAATCTTTAAGGAATTGAAAAGTCGAAGAACTTTAGCTGATTCCATTCCTGTTGCAAGAATTCCAGACGCTAAAAGTAAATGAAAGATAGGCATTCTATTCACCATGGGACCTGTTCTCCACTCAAAGTAGTGATTATTTTCCACTGTACAAGAGCTACAAATTTTGCACGATGAGCCGATTTGGTGTTCCATTGTGACGATGCATTTTGAACCACACTGTCTGCATTTACCAAGAACGTGCAAGATCGCTTCTTCAAATACAATGAGTTTTATTTGATCTTGTGGGGGTTTCCCCTCGTTCATCCGACTCGTCGCAGCTCTCCTCGCTGTCGGTAGATGCCCCTTCGGCTTGCTCGGTTTCTACAAAGTTACTGTCCGATTTTCCTGAATCCTCGCTGTTACTGCTATGTATGCTCTCTACGTCTTCTTCTGTCGCTGTTGTAGCAGTGTAATTGGTCTGGATCTGCTCAATATTAAGGGATTTTCCCTGGTATGTCATATTGTCCACAACTTCGTTTACTGGTCGAGCTTCCGAATCAGTACGAAAAAACGTCGAAGTTGCGTCTCCCAACGTTTGTGTCTTGATTGATCTTGTCACTGGTTTCCATGTTTGAAAAAACGTCGAAGTTGCGTCGGCTAATGTCTGTGTTCTAACCGATCTTGACACAGGTTTAAATGGTTTAAATGTTGTCTGTGTTGATTTTGTTCGAAGAAGAGAATCATGTAAAAATATTTCAGGCTCGCGTGTCTGTTCCGACATACATGTACTAGGCAACGCGTCTAATTCTACGGTACAGTCAGTAGGGTCAGTTAGACATTCATCAACATCGCAATGCTCGTCTGGTGAGTATTCTTCATCTGCTTTACTTGTTGAACTTTCAGGATTAAAAAGGTCAGTGATGCCCTATAAATGAAAGAACATTTTTTGGTGTGTACTGGTAGCAAATGGATGAAAATGAAAGTCCCTTGTTCAATAAATAAATGTTTTGCGCAGACATTAATTGTCAGAAATTACCTTTGTTCGTTGTCTTCTCTCAGTATAAGTCCTTGTTTTACTTGTGCTTGGATCTATCAATGGTTTATTTAATGTGGGCAACGCTTCCCTTTTCAATTGTATTCTGAACGTTTCATTGCATTGTATTCATTTTAAAAACTGTGGCGACTGTCCTTGTTCATACGCGTCTTCGGCAAAATGAAGCGAGCATATTCTAGTGGACGACGATGGTTTAAATGCTTTGCGCTTACAGAATTCAATCCATGCTTTTCTCCTGTATTGCTGATCTACCGATGTGTCATTTGGAAAACGGAAAAAACGGATTTCACTTGTGTGTTGGCTGTCACTATTACAACCGTAGACTGGGCAATACATGTTTTATAGTGCACCTTAGTAGCTACCTTACGTTTTACATGAACAATCTTGATCTTTTCCTTAATTGAAGCCGTACTCAGAACTGACAAGTATTTGCAATTTCGGTTGTGTATATATATATAGTACAACGAGGAACACATGAATCGTTTAGGGAATTTTACATAACACAATAAAAGTATTGATATAATATTGGAAGCTACATGCATGACAGTATTTTACCGAGTATTTTACCTATACAGGGTGTATCAAAAAAAACTGAACAGATTTGAAATTGCTCTGAATTTCGCAAAACACCTATTTGTATCCGGTTTTTTATATATATAGCTTCTTTGGGTACTTATAATGTAGAATAATGAAAAAAATTTCTCGAACTCAAATTTTGTGAACCAGGGGGGTGTGTCTTTTCCAACAAACTAAAAATGGCTCGCGCACAAAATTTAAAAGCTGAAATCATATTTTGAGTTAAAGGGTATTGGCAACAAAAAAATTTATTGATTTTATTGCTTCATCTGAAGGAGCATGAAAAAATAAGCCGATTGGCCGTTTACTGCTCTATTCTATCTCATCTGGTTCCGAAGTTATACGCAAAAATGTGCAAAATATAAATTGCTGATTCAGCACATTCTGTGACGTCATAAGCTGGGTAAGTATGTTTATTGAATAGTAAACTAAAGCATAGCTGAGTTATTATTAGCTCAAATCAAATGAAATTTTGCATACAGATAGTACATGATGAGATGCATGGGAAAAATACTTCTAATTTCGTTGTCAAGGCAACACAGTCGTTCCCAGGCCTCTTACACTGATTTTGAATAACTAGTTGCATTTATCTATGTGTATGTCATTTTCGAATTATTATCATGCAAGTAAACTTTTGGCATGCATAGGTATCATACACATACTTCTGATATTATTTTATTCTTATCAGTACCTTGAATAAAGCTGTTTCATAAAATTGGCGCAAGGGGCCTGGAAACGACATTGTTACCTTGGCAACAAAATTAGAAGTGTTTTTCCATGCGTCTCATCATGTACAATCAGTATGCAAAATTTCATTTGATTTGGGCCCATAATAACTGAGCTATGCTTCAGTGTAGTATTCAATAAACATACTTACCCAGCTAATGACGTCACACGTTGTGCTGAATCAGCAATTTATATTTTCACATTTTTGCGTATAACTTCGGAACTAGATGAGATGAATAGAGCATTAAACGGCCAATCGGCTTATTTTTTCATGCTCTTTCAGATGAAGCAATAAGATAGATGAAGCAATTTTTGTTGCCAATCTCCTTTAAAAGATGGAAAATTTGTCGGATTTTTAATTACTGTACAAAATTTCATACAATTTGGTTTAGTTTAAGCCTTTAACTATTCATTTTGTTCTAAAAAGTCAGCCTTTCGCATGCTTAATTAATGCCTTTACCTAATTTGCATATTGCTGACATATGCAAATTAGGCAAATGCATTAATTAAGCATGCAAATAGCTGATTTTTAGGAAAAATGTAACTTTGCGTGAATAGTTAAGGGGCTTAAACTAAACCAAATTATCTGAAAGTGTGTACAGTAATTAAAAACCCGAACAATTTCCCATCTATTAACTCAAAATATGATTACAACTTTTATATTTTGTGCGCGAGCCATTTTTAGTTTGTTGGAAAAGACACCCCCCCTGGTTCACAAAATTTGAGTTCGAGAAATTTTTCTCATTCTTCTACATTATAAGTACCCAAAGAGGCCATATATATAAAAAACCGGATACAAATAAGTGTTTTGCGAAATTGAGAGCAATTTTAAATCTGTTCAGTTTTTTTTTATACACCCTGAACAATGCTACAATTGATAACCAAGTAAAACTACATGTAAAAATACATAAGTGTAAAATAACTATAATCTGGTTATACGAACCAGATTATAGTTATTTTACACTTATCTCTTGTCTAGGATTACTGGGAAAATCCCACACTGACCTTGGATGTTAATTTACTAATTTGCGCAATATCTAACTTGCGCGACACAGCCGACACTACACGTTACAGAAGATATAGATACCAGCTATTTCACAAGTAATGTCGTTCGAATGCCTGCTCAGTTTTAAAAGCAATAGTTGTGAAATCTGCAGCTAAATATATGTCGCCGGCCTGCATTTATAGAAGTATATTTTCTCTTCACAATCATGATCAATTACCTATCATGATTTTGATTCAGCCTTTAATATGGAATTCGTGCAGTCAATGTTTTCCAAAGTTGACGGCCAGTGAATTCTGGCACGAGATTTTAAAATGCTTCGTCTAAGACTGGTGTGCCTCACGGTGGAATTATCCACTACAACATCAGTTAACATTGTTGCAGTTAATTGAATGATTTTTGTATTAATAATAATAACAATACTTTGATACATTAAATACTCAGTAGAATCTTTTATTTCAATGCAAATTACTTCTATATTTCTGCAACAGAGCATGCACATACATAAATGTATATGATATACATACAATTTGAATATATGACATGCAATTGGAACAGCAGAACTACTATAACCGGAGTCAATGTCTAAGCGCATTTTACAACGCAAATATACGCTTAACTGTCGAAAACACAATCACAGACCATTGGTAGTAAGTTGCTACACATTATTGAACTATTAATACACGTTGCCGTGTATCTGTAATTTTTTTGTAAACATTTTCTTCCAAATCTCAACGTTGTTACAGTATAACTTATATTGTGGGATTTGTGTTTACCCTGCCATCTACGTCACCAAATGTATTCATGCATAAATTAGCATACGCGGAATTTTGCCAAGATCCAGGTGATCTCGTGTTCGTATTTTAGCCAATCAGCGCTCAGAAAGGGTTGTCCGAATAGAAATCCATTTTGATGTATTCAGTCAATTATATCTTTCGTTATTCTTTATGAAACTAGTTGAAATTTTGTAATTATGTTTGGTTATGAGAACTATAGCTCTGACAAAAATATGGAATCGAAATAAAGTATATTACAGGAGATATTCAGTTGTTTTAATCATAAAATGGATTTCTATTTGACAACTAGTGCCAGTACTTTTCCGCGTATCAAGATCACCTGGATGGCGGACGACTGTTAAAATTTGTTAAACATTTTCGCACATTTTCTGAACAACTAAATGCAATGGACAAACAAAAATATGAAATTAAGTATTCCGTTAGTAAGTTTAATGAATACAGACAATAAAAAATTTTGTTGCCATTGTCCTTTAAGGTGCACATTTTTCACATTATATCGTTGTCTATTGCAAGAAAACAGAAAAAGTATGATCGAATTACAGACATCAGTAAAACAAGATGACACTACTCGTACCCGTACACCAAAACCGGGGTATTTTAACCTCTCTAATACTACACTTAGAGGGAAAGTGCTCTTCCTCATTACAATATAAACATGATTTTTACCAGTTTGACTTAACAGTCCACTTGCTGTATATGGCTCTCGTTTCCTTAGAAGTTTCTGGCCTACTTGTAATGGAAAAATTACAATCTTCTTTAGCATGAAGTGAGCTGTTTAAATATTCCATGACTTTGTCTAAATTCTAAACTTTTCCACAAAACTGTCTTGATATAATCTCATCTGGCAGTTGGTCCTTAAGAATGGGAATTAGAAGAGAGCCATACTAGTATTAAGCTTTAAAGCTTTGAAATTCCCAACACAGTGCTCCACATGATTATATAACATCCTTAATCCTTTGATGTTATCTACCAACCTAATCTTCTCAATTTTTAATAATGATTCCATTTGAGCAGAAATCAACACCTGCTCATTATAATTCTGATATTAAAGTTAGACCTGAGATGGCCACAAGACCTTCCCCTCTCAAACATCCTATGAGATAATTAAACTTATCAATATCACTAATGCTAACACTATTTGCCAACCAAGGGGTTCACCTGTAAATTCTGGCAAAGCTATTTTAGGTTTACCTGAATTTACTATAGGCCACTATTTGTTGCATATTAGTTTCTCATCCGGGTCTTCACCTAAAGTTGATGAGGGCAGGCCATTCCCATTAAGCCATTATTTGCCAGGTTTCCCCTCTCTGTAAATATTACTTTGAAAAAGTGTGCATTTAGCATTTATAGCATTGCAAAACAGCACAAAATTAGTGAGTGCAACTGAAATCTTGTTTTCATATTAAAAACATGGCCGCTCCACATAATTTTGTAGCCAAGTCATCGCATTTTTTCCCTGCCCCTGGCTTCCGGTAAAAGCGAGAGAAACGCACAGTTTTGGTATGAAATTTTGTATTTTAACTAAAACTTTTGGTTTGGGAACGTTTCTAATTGTCTTTCTTTCAAATATCATTTTGAAGATGTCACAAAATTTATAATACTGGTCAAAAATGGCAATAATGGCGAACAAGACCATTAAAAAGCATGCAGGTGGGGATGAGAAACTAATATACAACAATTTAGTGGCCATACCCCTCGGATGGACAATTCGCATTACCAGGAATAGGACTGTAATTTTGATTAAATTTTTCAAGCCTTAAATCTCCTCTTGTTAAAACTTGGTAACTAGGTTGTAAATCATATGTTCAATGACAGCCGGCTCTATATCTTTCGGCAATTGAAAGGAATATTAGACGAGAAATTGGACCAGAAATTAACACCTTTGAACTTGAAAGTTTCCGAGCTCGGCTCTAAGATGCAATGCGTTTTATTGAATTGGCTAATTCTCAGTACGAGGAGGTAATGATGAAGTTTAAAACTCACGAGGAGGAGAGAGGAGGACTGTTTAATAAACAAGCAGGAGTGTTTTATTAGGTTTAAAGCCACGAGCGCGCAGCGCGAGTGGCTTTAGACCTAATAAAACACGACCTGCGAATTTATTAAACGGCTTCAAACACCTACAAATTCAATAGATATACTGCCTTATTAGTATTCTTTATATAAAGAATACTAATTAGGAGTGTTTTGTCAGGTTTAAAGCCACTGCACATGACATATTATGGTTGACATGATTTGCCAATAAGCTTATGAATTATTAATGAGTGTTTGAAATTGATCTAAATATGCCTTCTGATCAAAATTTTGCTTATTATACTACACATGATTTTCATTCTAATCATGACATATGTGAGTGCCTATCTAATCCTGGTTCATTTTCGGCTTTACATTGTAATATTAGGAGCTTGTCAGCTAATCATGACAACCTTGTAGAAATGTTTTCTGCGTTGTATTTTCCTTTTTCCTTAATTGGGCTTTCTGAAATTAAGCTGAGAGAAGGTCCAGATCCTCTAACTAATATACAGCTAACTGGATATGAGTTTCTTCATCAACCAAGTCTCTCTAATGCTGGAGGAGTGGTTTTTTATATTAAAAATAATTTTAATTTCAAAATTAGAAATGATATAACAGCTAATGATCTAGAATATGAGGCTCTCTGGATTGAAATTGAGACTTTAGGTCAACCAAATATAATATGTGGTGTTATTTATAGACATCCTAATGGTAATTTGGATAATTTTATGAAATACATTGATTCAACTAGGAGAGAATAAACTTTGTTTAATTATGGGGGATTTCAACATTGATATTTTAAAGATAACTACACACACTGCATCCGATGACTTTTTGAACTCTCTTGGCTCTTTTCTTTCAACCACAGATATCTTACAGCCAACTAGAATAACTGACCATTCTGCAACATTAATAGATAATATATTTCTTAATTCAATTGAACATTTTGTTATAAGTGGAAATGTGGTGTATGATCTGTCTGATCATTTGCCAAATTTTGTCATACTTGAAAAAATTTCTTTTCTCCCTTCAAATGTAAATATGTATAAGAGAGATTATTCAAAGCTTAATGAATTAGACCTAATAGATGATTTTCAGCATGTAAACTGGCAAACAGTTCTTCAGGTTAGTACATATGTAATGATCCTTCCTCAACATTTGATCTCTTTTATGCAAAAACAACAGAAATAATTGACAAACATATACCAGTTAAAGAGTTATCAAGGAAAGAAATAAAGTTGAAATCAAAACCTTGGATAACACAAGCAATTCAAAAATCGATTATATAAAAAATTCTTAAAAACAGAGTCTTAATTCTTACGGGTCCTACTAAATACTGCCCGGAGCGCTCGGGTGTGCCGGGGACGCCCTGAAGCGCCCGGGAGCGCGTGAGAATGCCCGGGGATATACAAGATAATATAAATCAGTGCACGATCCTTTTTGAGTCTCTATGAGGCATTATATTAATGAAAAATAATATTAAAAGTGATTTTCAACCAGCCTAGCAACAAGCGGTGAAGCGCGGTCGCCCAAGCAGGAAGTTGTGCGAAACATGAGATTATATTTATTATAAATCTAAATATTTGCTGTTATTTAAATTAAACTAAAGTTCAAATAAAAATTTAAGACTAGTTTTGTTTTAATATATCAACTGCTGAGAACAAGTCAATTGTCTTTTTGCGGCTTTCGAAAAATTTTTGTCATTAAGATTAGGCCAAATAAAAAACATTACTAATTAAATTAGCATCATATAAACTCATAAAAGCATTCCGCGTAAACAAAAACGCAGTTTTCAGCCTAAATATTAGTAAAATATAGTGTTATCAATGATTTTTATCTACTCTAGAGTATAGTTTAGGAACTTCAGGATATATTTTAGTCTTTCATCTTCTCTTTTTAGACTTAGTTTATGAGCTTTTTTAATTGTTTGTGACTTTTATGTATAGTCATAGATCGGGTAATCTTATTGACAAAAATTTTTTGAAAGCCGCCAAACGACAATTGACTTGTTCTGAGCAGTTGATATATTAAAACAAAACTAGTCTTAATTTTTTATTTAACTTCAGTTTAATTTAATAACAGCAAATATTTAGATTTATAATAAATATAATCTCATGTTTCGCACAACTTCCTGTGTGGGCGACCGTGCTTTACCGCTTGTTGCTAGACTGGTTGAAAATCACTTTTAATATTATTTTTCATTAATATAATGCCTCACTATGCCTCAAAAAGTATTGTGCACTGATTTATACTATCTTGTATATCCCTAGGCATTCTCACGCGCTCCCAGGCACTTCAGGGAGTCCCCAGGCACTCCCGGGCCCTCCAGGCAGTATTTAGTAGGACCGATTTTTACTATCATTCCAAATTTAAATTGTATCAAAATAAATTAAATCATATATTAAAAATTAGTAAAAGAAAATATTACAATAATTATTTTATTCACAGTATAAATGACACTAAAAGAGTATGGAAAGGTATAAAACAAATAATTCATTCTAAGCCTAAGAAGAATAAAAAAATTATGAAAATTGTTGATGGGGACAATGAGATAACTGATCCTATTGCAATTGCTAATGCTTTCAATGATTATTTCTCCAACATAGGAAATATCCTAGCCGCTAAAATTCCTACTGTTCAAATGTCATCTTTGCAATATTTAACAGATTGTCCATCCAGTAGCTTTTTCATTTCTCTTGTTACACATGTTGAGATTGAAGACGAAATCTCCAAATTAAAAATTGAAAAGGCTACTGGTCCTTTTTAGCATTCCAGTCACAGCTCTTAAAATTCCAAAGACTTTTATATCAAAACCTTTGGAAATTATTTTTAACATTTCTTTAATAACTGCCACTGTCCCAAGTCATTTTAAATGTTATACCAATTTATAAAAGTGGAACACTGATTAGTATTTGTAATTATCATCCAATCACTCTCCTTTCAGTATTTCATAAACTTCTAGAAAAACTAATGTCTACAAGATTGCTTGATTTTATATAAAAGAAAGCAATATTATTTCAGAATCAGTTTGGATTTCATGCTAAATATTCCACTGATCATGCTGTTCTTACTATAATTGATAAAATTCAAACAGCAATTGATCAACGAGACTATTCTTGTGGCATACTTTTGGATCTTAGCAAAGCATTCGATACTGTTGATCATGAAATTTTAATTAAAAAAATGGAATATTATGGCATAAGGGGAGTTGCCAATAACTGGTTTACCTCTTACTTAAGGGATCGCAGGCAAACAGTTATATAAACCGAAAATGTTATAATACAATCTAATTTTTTTGTCGGGAAAGTTTTAATTGTGATTGACAGGTTGTTGATAAGTGCGACCACAGGGTGTATGTTACACACCTCTGGCAGTATTCAACATTGGGCAGCTTTTGTTTGTTCTATATATAGCTCTTCATTGTAATAACAGAATGGTCATAATTTATGCTATTATTGTCAGTACACATACACAACACAGTGGAATTTGCTTTCTAAGTAAAATGCCGGTTTAAAAGGTGATCAATCTTCAGGCCAAACATATACATGTGAGCATTGTGCCTAGAAAATCAAAGGGCCAGAGAAAAAATACCAGTCCGTTTTGCTCAAAAAGGTGAAGAAAATTCCCGGATCGAAAGGAGTTGAATGTGGACGAGAAACAAGTAGGGCCAGAGAAAAAATACCAGTCCATTTTGCTCAAAAAGGAGAAGAAAATTCCCGGATCGAAAGGAGTTTGATGCCAATGAGAAACAAGTATTAGCCAGCCAGCGATTTGAGTTTGTGGTTTTCTCAAGAACAACAGTGTCCAGAAAAATTCAACAACTCAGCTGCTTCAGCAATAACTGAAGTAGATGCAACAACAGCGAGTGCAAGTAAGAGGAAGCTGGAAGAGAGCAAGAAAACGCTACTCGTGAATAACTGCGCTAACGAATCAGACAGTTCTGACCTAGAATCACTACATAGTAGCAGCGAAGACGAGGAAGTTGATGAGGCATGTTCTGTCTTTTCGAAGCCAACTGGGAACTATGTTGTTTGTCCTGATAACTTGGAGCAGATGTTGGAATCTTCTGCTGTATGCAAAGTTTGTCACAGTGTCCTGCATATTGTGGAAAAGCTTGGTTCAAAACAAGGTCATTGCGGTAGTTTCAGAAGATACAGGGAAAGTTCTAGATGTGGTGTTACATGACAAGAGAGTGCAAACAGTGCAAAGAAATGGAAGAAAAAAGAGCAAGAGGAGATTTGAACCGATTAGACTATCTATCTTGCTATATTGCTCATGAGCCTAATTGTCTACTCAATCATGAAGGGAGTGCACAGGTATTAAAATTCTCACTATAAGATTTACATAATATGCATGAGTATGTGTCAATCTGTTAGTTTGATGATTAATCCTTTGCGCAATATATTTTTTAGTCAATGGAATCATCAGGGGTGTTTCAACTGTATCAAAGATCAATTGAGAAGCAGAAGTTACGGTATATCCCATTTGTTGGTGATGGAGATTTTTCGTCCTATAACAGCATTTGCATAGAGAAACCATATGGGGAAACAGTGTTTATTCTGAAAGTAGATTGCATAGCGCATGTGACAAAAAGAATGGGAACAAATCTAACGAATCTGTGATTATAAAGGTAATTTTTAAAAACAATGCTAATTGTTTTCGCTTGAAATGTGCACTATAAGCAAAATTTGTGACAGTTAGTCAATAACAATATAGTTTGAATATAAAACAAAACATAGCATGCATCTTTTCAAATTATCAATAACATATAGTTGTAACGTAACGATTGTAGAATGAAACAACTATATGTTTAATAATCTGCGAAGGTTCCAATATGCTATATGTTTTGTTTTATATTCAAACTATACTGTACAGGGTGAAACAACTATGTTTGATTATTTGATAATCAAAGAAGGTGAATGCTATGTTTTGTGCTGTTCATTGTACTTACATGCCAATGAAAAGTGTATGTCTTGACATGCAAGTATACTGAACAAGCGCGAAAGCTGTGATTGTGCGTTTTGCGGTTATTTGGTTGCAAACCAGAATTATATAATATATATCACGTTGGTGAAGGAAGCGAGTTATTAAACATTGAAAAATAGTAATATCGTTGCTTCTGTTTAAACAGAAATGTTTTCTCTTACGTATAAGAGCTAAATATGTGACATAGACAGTAATCTAACAAGCTCAGTCATTTTCATGTTATTTTTATAAGGGAAAAATCTATCAGACTGCAAGGGTTTGAGTGACGCTATCCAAACTTTCTACGGCTTGTGTATTCAGCAAAATAAAGGCGATTCGAAAGCAATGGCTAAGGCTACCAAAGCCATATTGTACCATTACGCAAGCACCGCAGATAAACCTCTACATAAATTTTGTCCTGTGGGAAAGGACTCGTGGTGTTCGTATCAAAGAGATGTTACAAATAATACAGCGTTGCACGTACCTATAAAGAATCTGTTTACTCCTGCCATTGTTGAGGTAATCAAACCTGTATTCGATCGCTTGGGTGATGCAAACTTTCTCGCTGGTTGTGAAAAGTGTGCGAATCAAAATCCAATCATTTGGATTCATTAACATCATGTCATTTGGGGGCTTGCTCCCAAAGAGCAGTACATGTCTCCCCGTGAAACAAGCTTAGCAGTCAGTCTTGGCTGCTTGCTATTTAACAGTGGCATGGAAGTTACCTATTCACAGTTGTTGCCGAAGATAGGGTTAAATGTTGATGACAATATGATGAAGGAATGGATAAGTGGATAAGAAAAGATTAGACACAGCAGGATACAAAGAGAAATCCGCTGTTAAGAATCGAAGGAAAAAGTACAAAAGGCAGAGGGCAAAAAAAGTTGACGCATTTGTACACAAGGAGGGGATACAGTACAAGTCACAGGGATTCTATGATGGTACAGCAACAGCAAAGGAAAATGGAAAGAAAAAAGTCTGAAAAGTAAAGCTATAGAGTAAAGAACGATGTGTATAGATTATTGGAAACAGATAATGTATTTTACAAGGCAATGACGTATACCGCTTATTAGAATGTATAGAACAACAATAACTCCTAAAACAGAGAAAGGTTTCTTATAATATATGTGATAAATCTTATTATTCAATGAACATTTTTTATATCAAACCGACTTTGGTATGACATTGACATTGCATGTATTGCATTAAAAAGTTACATAAAATCGTTCTCCATTTCAGCTTTTAGTCGCCAGGCATGTTTTAGATGGCAAGCTTTTCATGTGTAAAATCTAATAAAAATTATTGTAGCATTTGTAAATTCGAACGTGAATTCCATGCTCCATGGGCCATGGCTAACAGCCATGTTGACCTGTATATGTATCAATAAACATGTATCAATAAACATGTGTTTCTGCACAATTTATTGTTTTTCTAATTCCACTCGTGTTCAAATATAACTGTATATATCAACACGGAAAATCTATTATATTTCTTATGGGACAAACAATGAAACGAAAGAGTAAGAAATGGTTTGTTATTGTGTTTTGGCGTGTACTAATTTTCAGCTTTTTATTTATATTATTTACAACAATTTATTTTTCTGCCGTTCTGGTATATCTGGAGCATGCATCCTAAAATAAATCATATAAAGCCATGTTACTGCATGTAATTTTTCGAAACTCGCATAGTCTCTCGTCTCATAGATTTTGAATTTTCGGCTGCTTATACGCTACAACTCGTCATGTTGTAATTATATTGTATCTATACATTGAACGTGATGTCTACATAAAGTGGATTCGTTTGAATTTTCTTCAAAAATCTCTCAAAAACCCAATTCTACCAAGACGAAGCTATGATTTTCATAGTGTTTACATATCGAAAGGTCGCACTGTGTCACACTGCATACGTCACTGGCCGCGCGATTGAATGTCAAGAATTTCGCCAGTAGATAGTCGAAAAATGAACTTTAATCGTAAAATTAACAAACTTCTGTTTCGAATTTTTCAACAAGGTTGGAATTTTTTATGATCGGAAAAGACCAAATTTTCAGAAAATACAAAAAACCCAATATCGAAATTTTCATTTCATATACACTTTAAAGGTGATCTACAGTCCGTATGTAAACAAAGCCTTTGTTTACATTTTTGTGTCCAGAATATTGAGCTTTACTCGACAACTAATTATATTTTCAAGCTTCTAGAGTATAATAAATGATCAAGAAACAACAATCAGCCTTTTCAAGAACTCAAAACATAGTTAAACTGTTTGTATCATAAAAAGTGGGCTTATTTGTGCACATGTGCAGATCGGACTGTAGATCATCTTTAAGAACAACAAAAGCTTGATATAAAAATATTTGAAAAAAGCAAAATATTTTGATTTTAAATAACACAATAGTAAAACTAGTAAAAACATACACAGTTCAACTAGTAAAAACATACACATTTAACAATTTCATTTCACTTCAAACAAAATAATAAATTTCTACATCCAAATTATATATATTGTGGCATGCTTCCCTTACGAAAATTTCCTATAGGAATTCCTATAGGAAATCAAAATTCCTATAGGAATTCCTATAGGAATTCAAAATTCCTATAGGAATTCCTATATGAATTGAAAATTCCTATAGGAATTCCTATAGGAATTGAAAATGTCAAAAAAATTCCTATAGGAATTCCTATAGGAATTGAAATTTCCTATAGGAATTCCTATAGGCATTGAAAATTCCTATAGGAATTCCTATAGGAATTAAAATTTCCTATAGGAATTCCTATAGGCATTGAAAATTCCTATAGGAATTCCTATAGGAATTGAAATTTCCTATAGGAATTCCTATTGGCATTGAAAATTCCTATAGGAATTCCTATAGGAATTGAAAATGGTGAAAAAATTCCTATATGAAAAAATATTCCTATAGGAATTCCTATAGGAAATGAAAATTCCTATAGGATTTGAAATTTAGGAATTCTTATAGGATTGGAAAATGGTGGGAAAAATTCATAGCCTATACCACTATGGCCTGATACATGCATGGGTATAAGAACTTTACTTATATAAAAAATTATACAGATAAATATAATTTACGAAATAACTCCTTCCTACAGGAATTTCTATTTCTTATAGGAATTTTTTCACTATTATCATATCCTATAAAAATTCTTATAGGAATTTTAATTTCTTATACAACTACACTATTCCTATATCGTATTTTACTCAAAGACATTTATTAATAAAGAATTTAATACTGGGACTATTTATTTTCTAAGATTAAATGAATAATTACCGCAATGTGCGCGACTGACAGACTGGTGTCTAGTTTTCTTGCCACGCGCGCAAAGCATCAAGGGATAGATCATCACACCTCCGATATTTTTTCAAGTCAGTGTTTGTCAATGGTTTATGTGCAAAATAGAACTATTTCCGATGGGATTCAACTGGATTTTCACTAGTAATACATCAGGGATGTTTGCATAATGTTCAGGTAAGAATAAGTTTATATTTTATTTATAATAAAGCAAATTATAAAGGAAATACCTCGAATCTTCTTTTGTGAAATTCGAGCATGTGGTTCGATAAAATTTGAATTTGCCGCGACAAATTCTAGGATTTGTAATGAAGTTTACTACATGTAAAATGTTCGTAAAACATAATTAGATGCAATACGAAAATTCTCCGGATCAAATAAAATTATCTTATATCGATGCCCACCAAATAAAATAAAATTCGACAACGGAATTAGAATGCTGATATAAATATACTTATAGCGTTTATACTTCAACAAATGCTACTATAAAAGTTTTATATTTGAATCAGACTTATCCATGTTTATTAATATATTTGTATATCCCAAGTGCCAACTGTATATGCCAGATTAATTGTAAATTGTCAGCCATATTTTATAATGCATGCCTATAGAAAATTTAATTTAACTACTTGCTCAAATCAGCAGCAGTATTTATTCATATGTTTTGTTTAAATTAAACAATTTTCATTTTGAGAGGTCTTGCACCAGTCAATGTATTAAAATCTGTTAGCCTTTATAGACATGCTTTAGTGTAATGCCAGGAAAATTATCCATGTTTTTCTATTACTGTCGTTCCAATTGAAGTGTTCCTCAAATATTGATTCAATACATTACCTCGGGCTGACCAATTCATTTCATCAAGTTCCTCGAAATATTCATACACTTCCTAGTATAATTGTAAACTTCCTGTTGAATAGTTTGAATGCACCAATCACCTTTGTTGTTTGTGCAACTAACCAATCATAAATAGAAAGGAAGTGACCAGAAATTATCAAATTCTTGGGATTGACTCTTTCACAGGAAGTGTATGAATATCTCGAGGAACTTGATCAAATGAATTGGTCAGCTTGAGGTAATGTATTGAATCAATATTTGAGGAACACTTCAATTGGAACGACAGTAATTAAACATAACTATGTGATAGTATTCATATTAACCAGGCTCTCTGCTAGCTTACATTTCATGCTAACTTGTTAAGATGAATGTGCTCAACTTTCAGCACTTTTTTATTTTACTAGTTGTCTAACACCAGATCATTTTACTTGAAAGAGAGTGGACAACTTTGATAGGTTACCTTGCTGTCTCCCTGTGTTTTGTGTAAACTCATTAAGACCCAATTCACAACTTCACACTAATGTGCTCTATTTCAAAGCTCAATATTTTGCCCTGTTAATACCAGACTATTTTGCATTATTTGGCGTTCACATTTAGATCTAATTCACCCTAAAGCCTAGTTTCCATTTGGTCGTTAGTTGTCGCTGGCACGACAAGCAGTAGATGTGAAATAGTCTAATATAATAATAGTCTGTTTGTGTGATATGCAAATCAGTCTTAATGATTGCAGAGTTTTTTGTTGACACTCTATTACATCAGCCACTTGTTGTGCCAGCGACAACTAACGACCAAATGGAACTAGGCTTAACACTAAGGCAGCGTTTACACTGTACCGTTTTCGTAGCGTTCTCGTATTGTTCGAGAGAACTAGACTATTGTCTTGCGTTCCCTTGAGGATTAAGAACAATACGAGAACGCTACGAAAACGGTACAGTGTAAACGCTGCCTCAATCCCCACTTTCAGTACTTTGATATTTATCAGATGATTTTACTAATCAAAATTAATGTTGGTCATTGAAAGGTTAATAATTAACTGCAAAAGCTGCTGTGTGGCATATTTAGAAGCAATGTGCCCTACTTTTAGTACTTTGTTATTTTACTGTGTTTATTCTATTAAAGTGCTAGACTCTCCACTTAGAGTAAAATAATAAATTGGGTGCATTTGGGCATATTTACATGGGCTAACAAAACACATTGGAATGGTATACATAAAATAAATGTATTTGTCTTTTTACAGCTATCAACAAAGTATGGATGTAAGGCCTCAGAGGTTCATCAACATATGAGGACAAATATAAACAACATGGGAAAGTGTTGCAAAGTACAGAAAAGCAAACAAGAACAAGAACTTGTTTTAGGACTATGTTTTGAGGCCAGTTTTAAACTTAACTTTAAATGTCAATTATGGTTATTACCTATGGTTTAGCCCATTAAGTGCCAGCGCTCTGACGAGTAAAATCGTCTGGCGTTAGACAGAGTAAACTATAGTAAAATAATAAAGTAAGGCGCATCAGGGCGCAATGTGATTCAATTGGTTAACTAGACACATATATAGGAATACAGGCTAGTTAACCCATTCGGAGCCAGCATTTCCCCTTGACATTCAAGTACAATTGTCTGGAGTTAGACAGAGTAAAATAGTCTGGCATTAGACAAAGTAAAATAGTTAGACAGAGTAAAATAATAAAGTAGGACGCATCATATGGCATTGCATTGAGGTAGAACGATTAATTTGGCATAATAGGTGAAAACTATAATTGATTTGTAATGTTTGGTATAACCAATTTCTCATATTAATTTTTATATTTGCAATATTAATTAGTATTTATTAGTATTTATATCTATTTTTTGCATTAAAAAATTAAGAGTGATGAACAACATTGTCTGTCATTTACTATTATTTCATCTAGATTCTAGAATTTCTGCAGGAATACCAAAAATCTTATAGGGAATTAGAATAAATTATTTTCTTATAGGAAATTCCTATAATAATTTGGGACTAGACTTGAGAATTCTTATAGGAATTCTTCCTATTAAATTCTTATAGGAATTCCTGTAGAAAAAATTCCTATAGGAATTTTTCCTATAGGAATTCCTATAAGAAAATTTCCTATAGGAATTCCTATAGGAAAAATTCCTATAGGAAAAATTCCTATAAGAATTTGGGACAAAATTTCTATAGGAATTTTTTCCTATAGGAATTTTGTCCCAAATTCTTATAGGAATTTTTCCTATAGGAATTCCTATAGGAAATTTTCGTAAGGGTTTACAGTCTAATGTACTGTTTAATAAATGAGTAGGAGTGTTTTATCACATATATGTGATAAAACACGAACTATGAGTTTATTAATCAGCTTCAAAAACGTCTTAGTTAGATCACGGCATTGGTGAAATAATTTTCCAAAATAACTTTGTATTAGCTGAGAAAATACAAGTTGAAATTTGAAGCGTGTTTTATCACATATAAAGACATGCCACGCTTATGATTTTTTATTGTTTTCCTCATGAATTATTAATGAGTTTTTGAAATAAAATTAAAGTTACTTGAATAATTTATCTAATTAATGCTTATATTTAGTTATTAATTGTATTTCCATTCTGGTTTGATTGGTTCCATATAAACAGATTGCTTGTTTGTCCAGGCAAGAATGTTATATTGAGCAGCAGCTCCAGGTAGTTTTCCCTAACTTAATTTGTGCTGTGGATCATAAAATAATTGTAAACACTGTATAGTTCAGAAGTCCAAATCCTTTGATGTATAGCATAACTACCACCAGTCATTGTATCATAAAATTATATAGCCACTTGCCACACCGAGGCCAGTGCACTTAGGGGAGGCAATCTCCCCCACACACAAAAGTCAAGCAATGGAGTCGACGTCCTCTCCATAGAGCATTCACTGCACTGGCTATAAACAATGCGGCAGTTTATACATGCTACATCAAAGAATCAAGTCAGATTTCTGTGTAATGATTATTCTAAGAATGAACTGGTGCAGGACTTTTCAGTGACTGGTCTTTATTAATGAATATTAATTATTAAATGTCATGTGTAAAAACTTAAACCTGTTCATTATTAATTTATTGAATTTATTCCTCTTGCAGGATAACATCCCATTGCAACTCTTTTGGGCCCCTTCCTCCATACTGACCATCTTTCCATGCATAAAAGTTTATCCAAAACTTATCGTTCTTAATTTGGCTTTCAATTTGCCTATTTTCAGCGATGTATGTTCTCTGCAAATGAGGTAAGTAAATTCAACATTTGTAATACTAATAATAATGAAACACTTACAGTAGTAGGATGTAACACTTTCAGTAGATTTTAATATTTGCAACACTCGTAGATTTCAGCTACTTTTCAAAATTAAACTGTATTTGGCTCTGAGCATGCGCTGAAGTCAGAATACTGTAATGGTATTCTAACAATCAGATGACAACACATGGGATCGAAGCATGAATGATAAAATATATCTCTTTCGTTCTGTTTATTTTTCAAATAAAATGGATACATGTAGATTTTACACTGACTTGATATTGGTGAATTGTTGGTGTTTGCCCAAACAATTATTTGAAGGAAAAATGGGTGGGTAGAGTCGTGTGTTTGGCAACAGCAAATTCTATCTATATTTGACACACACACACACAAATATATATATATATATATATATATATATATATATATATATATATGTATATGTATATATATATATATATATATATGTATGTGTATGTATGTATGTATGTATGTATGTATGTATGTATGTATGTATGTATGTATGTATGTATGTATGTATGTATGTATGTGTGTATGTATGTATGTATGTATGTATGTATGTATGTATGTATGTATATATGTATATAATGTTTAGCTACATTTATTGTGAAGGGGTGGGTGGATATTGAATTAAATAAATGTATGTAACACTGCTAATGCGCTTTTCATC
>CACRXK020005635.1:0-27442 GCA_902702795.2 Paramuricea clavata
GCATTTAGGCGTTACGCTTAGATTTAATCTTTCATGGCGTTCTCACATTTTAAAAATCCATCAAAAAGTCTCAAAACGTTTAAATCATGCTTAAACTTATGAAGTTAATATTGACCAGGAAAACACTTAATACTTTGTATAAATCTCTGGTTCGTTCATGCTTGGAATATGCAGATATTGTTTGGGATGGTTGTATCGAAACTGATAATGATCTTCTTGAACAACTCCAGTATGAAGCAGCTAGATTGGTTACGGGTGGTATAAAGGGAGCATCTCGTGAAGGATTGCTTAATGAAGTGGCATGGGTCAAACTGAAAGAAAGACGTACCTATCATAAGTTGAATATGATTTATAAGATATTTAATAATCTTACACCATCCTATTTACAGGAACTCTGTCCGGTCCAAGTTAGATCTATAACAGCTTACAATCTCCGTACTCCGGAGAAGATTATATCATATCCCACATGCTAGGACTGAACGTTTTAAAAAATCCTTTTCAGTCTCCTCAATCAAACTTTGGAACACTTTGCCACTTGACGTTCGTAGCTCTCACTCATTAGCTTGTTTCCAAAACAGCTATATAATGAAGTGGCGTAAAATGCCAAAAATCAATACCTTATTTACCACTGGAAATCGCATGGCTTCTTTATTGCATACTCGATTTCGTTTACGTAACAGTACTTTAAATTATCCTTTGTTCCTGATGAACTGTGTGGCCTCACCAATGTGTAGTTGTGGTTTAGCAAATGAAACAGAGCTCCACTTCTTCTTTGAATGTAATCGATTTGCTGCTGAACGTTGTGCTCTTCTTGCTGCCGCTGAACAATTGCTCGGTACTTTATGGTTAAACTCATCAACCTCAATGCGCTTTCAATGGTTTTTATATGGACATCCTGATGTAACTTTATCAATTAACGTTAAGCTATTTTCACTTGTGCAGGACTTTATTATTAATTCTAAACGTTTTGGTTAAGATTTATAAGTGCATGTGTAGATAATATTATGTGTTATTTTTGTGGTGTTATGTTAATCTTGTTTTGATGTCCATGTTTCTGCCATTCGTCTGTTTATCGTACTTAATGTGTCTGTTCTGTGTATTTTACTCCGAATGTGATGTCAATTTTTTGTCATTTAACCTTGTAGTATTATATTGTATGACAAGATTTCCCAAGATAAGTAAAAATTGTCCTTTTTATTAATTAAATATTGTTTGAATCAAACGTGACTGACTCACTAGGACGCCTCTGGCTGCCACTATACAGCTGTGGTGAAAGGGTCTGGGAGAAAAACCGTATGTAGAAGCACAAGAAAGAACCAACTACAGGGGGCGGATCCATCGTTTTGGATGACCAGTTTACTAGGTCCACACAACCTCTTGGGGGGTCCGGGGGCATCTCCCCCGGGAAATTTTTAAAATTTGGGCCTCTGAAACAGCGTTTCCAGCGTTCTGGCGTCACTTTTAAAATTAGTTTAATCGTTGGAAAATACATGTTTTTAAGAGAATTTGGACTAATATACGCAGCTCAAACAATGAATTGAATCTTTTTGGAAACTTATTAGCTAGTGATGAAAATATAGGATTGGCAAATCGCTGACGCGTCGATATTTATTATAAGTACAACAAGTAGAGATGCTTTTAATATAAATATAGTTGTAATTTTAGATCTATACGCTTTCAAACCAACTTTAACAATGAAATAGAAACCAAACTGCAAGACTTAGAGCGTGAAAGTTTCACAATCATTTCCCAATTCTCTATCGCGAACGCAATGATTCGGTCACGCATATATATTATTATAATGTTAGTGATGTAATCTTGATTCTTGACTTCCACAAAGAAAATTGCATTATATATGTGGTGTGGTTTATTCAAATAATTTCATGATACTTTGATTTTATTAGTGCCTTAAACATTTGAGAATGTAACTCGGCAAAACTAAAAGCTTTTCTGTCTTTCAGTTGAAACGTATATTATTGGAGTATTGCCTATTGGCAAGTTCTACCCTTCGCTTCTGAGATTTACAAACCATATTGAAATAATGCAAGTAAAAAATAGTGACAACTTATAAGCCACACATTTTCCAATAACGACAAAACGTGAATGCAAAACAATACCAATAATTACAATAACCACCACGGTGATTGCTTTTTAACAATGAGTTTAAGGATTAACACTGAAAAATGCAAAATATGCATGGTGTGCTGTGAAGAGTCGTACTGAATCCTATTGATCTACTGTAACTGTGTATAAGCCCTTTCGATACATGTAATTGTAAATTTGTATTCTTACATGCAGGGCTTGAAATAATAAACGTTCCCCGCAAAGTTCACGATCATGGTGATCGGCAGTCATGACTTTCCCCGCTTTTTTCAGGTTGGAAACCGAAATCCTGCTTTTCCGCCGATCATAAGCAATTCCTTGCCGATCGGTGATCGGTTGTTATTTCAAGCTCTGTCTTAACAATTTTGAATTGATGCTGATTTCAAATGATTAAAGCCATGAGTAATAATTATCCCATGTAACTGTTAGGAAGGGCGAAATATTGAACGGAGGACGAAACTCCTAAAGAAAAGGTGAAGTTTCTAAAGGGGGGCGAATTTCCTAAAGGGGGCCGAAATTCCTAGGATTTTCGCCCCCCCTGGGGGGGGGGCGATATTCCTAGGATTTTCGCCCCCCGGGGGGCGAAAATGTAGGGGGGGGGGCGAAAATCTTGGGACACCGGACTGAATTCTTCCGCAACCAATTTAACGGCATTGTATTGCAAGTAGATGCCGAATCAATTTGAGTTCTAATCACTCGATTTTTTCTTTTGTTAAGCAATGTTAAATTAGCAAAGAATTTCTTTGCACTGCCATTGTCTCGTCTTCGTTTAATTCATAGTTCTTCGTTTAATTCATCTTGAACTTGGTTAGCTTTTTCCGCGAGCATGTGATAACTTCGTTCACTTGTACAAACTCTTGCGAAATGTCCAAGCACTCCACATTTGTTACATCTCTTTCTAAAAGCTGGGCAAAATTCCTGTCGAGGTTGTTTATGTTGAACACCGCAATAAGAGCACATTCTTGTTATTGTTTGCTGTGGTATTGTGAAATCACGACGGTCACGGTTCACCGGCTGCCTTCGTTGGCTATTTGAATAATTTACTTGCTCTTGTTGACTTTCCCTAGCATTTTTCATCAACTTATTTGTTATTGTCGTTGCTTCATATGCCTTGGCAATTTCGACCACTTCACGTAAAGAAACTTTACTTCGATCCCCGTCCCTATGCCGATGTCCTTTTCCTATTAGTTTGACACGAAGTTGTTCTGACACTAGACCAGCAATAAACTGATCTCTCATGAGCTCATCTTCGAAATTTTCGTACTCACACTGGGCCGCTTGATTTCGTACTCTAGATTCCTATGCTCCAATGGCTTCATCGTCTTGTTGAATTAGTCGAAGGAACTTTTGTCTCTCTCCCGACACGCCAATACTAGCCCCATAATATTCTTTCAAAGCCTGAATAACACAATGTGGTTTTGTTTGATTTTCCTCGGTTAAACCCAGACTATATTTTAAAACTGTTCTTGCCGACTTCGTTAAAGATGCTCTCAAGCAAGCCATCGCTTTATCAGGTTTAATCCATTTTGCATCCTCTGTTGATTTTGACGGGTCATACCAGTTGTTCATTACACAATAATCGGCTAAATCCTCTACATACACTTCAATATCGCGTTTATCGTCTCCCGTTGACTTCAGTAAGGGACACGGCAAGTTTAAAGAAGCCGCCATTATAAACTTTACTTGGACAACTATCCCACAAAACTATCCCACCGCTGCCACCATGTTAAGTTGTGTATGAGTTTAATAACATAAAGAATCTATTTACAAGCAAGGTCCTTATATAATACCTAGAGATAATTTGCATATAGCACAAACATGTTCCTTATAATTATAATAATAAAACCTAATTAGCATGCAACATAAGTAACTATTAACAGTGGGAGTGGATGATCGAGGGGAGAAAGATCAGTCAACAGAATTCCAAGAAAGCATCACTAGGAAAGAGGATGGAAGATACGAAGTTGCTGCTCCGTGGATACCTGGAGCTGTATTGTCAAACACTAATGAAGAACCCAGTAGGAAGAGACTCCACAATGTAAACAGGAAGTTGAAACAGAATCAACAGCTCAAAGATGAATATCAGAAAATTGTTCATGAACAGTTGAAAGACGGAGTCATTGAAAAGACGTTTCTGCAGGTTGGTTTGAAGGAAGATGATCGAGATGCGTTTCGGTTTCTGTTTGACATCGAAGGTCAAGTAGAACATTTAAGATTTACCCGTGTGCCTTTCGGCGTGGAAGCCAGCCCATTTATGCTTGGTGCCACCCTGCAACACCACTTCAATCTGCAGCCAGAAGAGTACAAAAACACCATTGAGTCGTTAAAAGAGAACACTTATGTTGATAATCTAATGAAGACCGGAAGTGATATTGCAGATCTTGAAGATTTCAAACGCGAAGCGACAAAAATCCTAGAAGACGCGAAGTTCCCAGTCCACAAGTGGGAGTCGAATGTTGAAGAACTTGATAACGAGTCAAATCCCAGCAAAATACTCGGACATAAATGGAATAAGAAAGAAGATACACTTGAGATTCGAGCAGAACCTACAAAGGAAGAAACATCAGTGACAAAGAGACATATTCTTAAGGAAGTCAGTAGCATATATGACCCTTTGGGAATAATATCGCCGACCATGGTTGAAGGAAAGCGCACGGTATAGAGAAGCGTGTCATGAGAAAGTCGGCTGGAATTCCGAAGTATCTACCAGCAAGTCCAAAGATTGGATAAAATGGCGACAACAGTTAAGAAACGTGAAAATCGCGAGAAGTCTAGCAAGGGTGATTCGAAAGGTGAAAGCCATACATTTGCATTTATTTGCTGATGCAAGTTTCACAGCGTGCTCGGCGGTCACTATAGCAGTAATCAAACATTCAAGTGGAATAGTTAAAGGTCTTCTTACGTCAAAGCCCAGAATTGCCAAGAGAAACACTTTAATTTCATTCCAAGGCTGGTATTAGTTAGCGGTCAGATGGCTGCCAATATGGCTAAGAATTCGGTTGCCGCATTGAGAATATGGCCAATTGCATCAGTTACAGTGTGGATGGACAGCCTGGTTGCTTTGTTTTGGATTGCAAGTCCAGAAAGATCCTGGAAAGTCTTTTTATCAAATCGGACGCGGAAGATTGCTGAAATTACGGAAGAAGTAGGCATCAGTTGGAAGTACTGTCCATCAGAGGAAAAATTAGCTGATTTAGGGAGTCGGGGAGCTTCGATCGACAAACTGGAAAAGGACGGTTGGTTTAATGGTCCCGAGTGGCTGGTTAACCCAGACAAATGGCCAAAACAACCAAAGCTCGAGAGAACAAAGACTGTCGTGGACGAGCAAAAGCCGATGACGAAAGTAGCTTTCAATACGGAAGAAAAAGGTCCGGACGAATGGGACTTGCCACTTTCTAGATTAAGCTACTGAGGGACTATTCGTGTTACTGCGTGGGCGTTCAGATTTGTAAGCAATACAAGAGCCAGAAAACTAACCTAGCGAAAGGTCCGCTGACGACGAACGAGCTAAAACAGTCGAAAGTGCGATGGGTGGAAGACACGAAGCACGAGCACCTGGATGGGAAGTCATACGAGAAGGTGATTCTGGTTTACTGAAATGTAAAGGTCGAATTCCCGGGTATCAGCCGATATACTTGGAAGGAGGAGACTTTACGGACAAATTGATCACGTCATTTTGGTATCGCGAACACGATGGCCGCACTAAGAGAGAACTGGTGGATTCCGAGACTGCGCTCGAAAGTTGAAAGGATCATTAACGAATGCAACGTATGTAAAGCGCACCGAATCAAACCATATGGTCGTACAGCAACTGCCAAACTACCTACTTTCGAATCGAAAGCGGACGAGCATTTGTAACAACGGGTGTTGATTTCGCGGGTCCCCTCACATATAAGCTTACCAAGAAAGAAGAAGGCAAGTGCTACATCCTAATATTTACGTGTGCTATATCCAGAGCCGTGCATCTGGAGTTGACGAAGACACAATCCGCAGAGGAATTCAAAGTAAAGCTAAACGCCTTCATCGCAAGAAAGAGCAGACCAAAGTTGATTGTGTCGGACAACAGAGGAGCGTTTAAAGCGACAGCGTTATGGATCAGAAAGATACGTAAAAGTGAACGACTGCAAGCCGATGATTTGGCAAGACAAGAGATTCGGTGGAGATTCAATCTATCCAAGTCCCATTGGTGGGGTGGAAAGTACGAACGCAACAGTGCGCGCAAAGCAGGCTGGTCATTTCCCATTGTTTAACTGCCCCACACTCACCTCACACTCAAGTAATCACAAACACTCACAGATGTTGCATCCGTGAGTCAAAAATTCTCAATGAGCAGCGCGCTAATTTTACTTATAGTTATAGCCATAATATTATAACACAAACCACAACTCCACGGCATAATACAACATGGCAACATTAAACTAGATCAATTTCTTCATCGAGGACTTAATGGAGAATTCACAGTAAATCTCACGTGGTCGTTCAACATAATATCTAGCATCTCAATTTTTAGATATTTTGGGGATGAAAAAGCAATCCTGAACCTGTTAAGTTTATTATAATACGAATGCACATCAGTGCCGTAGCAAGCTCGATAATTGGGGGATTGGCATATTGATATATTCGTGTTCATAGACCATAAAAACAATCGATTTCAAAAGAAATTAATAACGCAGAACACGAATATATGAATATGAGCCCCCCACCCCAATTATCGAGCTTGCTACTTGCACATATATGTAAATCTTGCATTAAGCTAAGCCCCACTCCCAGGGACGGGCTTTATTGCAGGCTTCATGCACAACTTAATAGGAAGGAGCTTCGGTGGCGTAGTCGTCAGAGCAAGAGCGTTTCACCTCAAGTTCGTGGGTTCGATTCTCGCTACGGCCTCATGTGAAAATGATCTGTCGAAAGTCGTGGGTTTTCTCTGGGTGCTCTGGTTTCCTCCCACAGGGAACGTTGACACGGTGGGTTAGGATAAACATGCACAGTTACAAAAGTATTATCACAGTTGTTGTAAAGATAATAATAATTTTAATAGTCTAGGCTAAGTATGTAATTAGGTAAGCGTAATACTTGATGTATCCACATGTAAATTTCTGCTAAAGAAATGCTAATCGTAATGTTAATCAGATGCTAATGGTAAGGGGCGCGCGGCGATGTAAATTACATGAGGATTTGTGGGAGAGGGGTGGATAGTTTAAGAGGGGTGGATAGATAATTTGCAGCGGTATATCATGTTATTGCTTAGGGTTTAAGTTTCAGTGTTGCGAATGCTGTCAAATATTGCACCATTGTGTTCAAACTACCACAATTTTAACCAGGATCTGAACGCAACCGTCGGGTTTATTCAGGTGCTGGATCGTTAGTTTGACCATCCCAATAGCTACAACCTTGTGCAACATGCATGTATATGTTTCAAACAGTACATGCAACATGACCAACCATACATGCAACCGACCCATCGAATTTTCAACCAAACAACCATTCGGTCATCATTCAAAACAAAGTCCAACTGTTATTCTTTATGTAAGGATGTATACATTTGTTTTGTTGTGGCAACGTTAGTGGTAACCATGGTAACATTAATTTTTTCTACCAAAAGAGAAACACAATCGGAACATTATACTTGTTTTTACGATAGAATTTTCAATCCCTGAAGCATATATAATATATATTTGTTCTAATAGGCAGTAGGCTGTTTGCTGTGACCTCGAAAAGTGCCTAGAAAACGATTTTCATTTAGCATGTCTTGGAAGTGAAATATTTTTACGGGAATTAACACTTTCGAACACGCTGAGTTCAAATCCGAAAAGTTCCCGCACCGTAGACCCGCAATTTTCTCAGAAATTGCTATTTTATCTTCGCGAATTTCACAACAGATTTTTTCATTGTTCAACGACACGGATCGATGACGACACACGATTATATCACTCAAAACGACTAATTCCTATCGTGTTCCTATGAACCAGTCTCTACATTGAACAAAAGACCGTTTTGCTTGGATTTTTATGAGTTATGTAATCTATGCGTGTTGGACATAAACAACATATCTTGTCTACAACTTTGAGAAGGTACAGATAACGCCTTAAGGTTTAGAGTATTTCTGGTACCCAAATATTATACATGTCTGATCAAAGCATGCGGCAATCTATTTCCCTAATTACCTAATCTAGTTCCTTCAGATATCAATTTTAGACCTTTCGGTTTATGCACATGTATGCATATAAATCTGAGGTGTTCGATTGATTGTAAAAACAAATTATTTAGTTTGACATTTTCAGGATACGACGACACAAAGCCGTTTAGTTCAAAAGACAAAACATCTTGCTACACGATGAGACGAAATATTAAGAGTAGTTCATAACATCATCTCTAATTCTTCCGCAACGATTGATTATATGCATATATGTATAACATATTATATAGTTAATTCTGTACATGTTTAATAAGAGATAGTTAGCCGACTCATGATTTTTTCATAAAATGCATGCGTGTATACACGAAGCTTGTTCGATCCCGATTAATGTTTCACTGTGGCCACCGTTTATTGTTAATTATAGCCTAAAATTTGCTGCGACGTTTTGAAAGTGTTGAGACAAAGTTTAATTTAACCATCATCTCTGTGATTTTTCCGAGACGACAATTTGCGTACATAGTAAGTTCTTCAAAGTCGCACTGTTTCGATAATTTTTTGGCTTTAAGAGCTTTGTCATACGCATCTTTTAAAAGTTGTGGCGTTTTGTAGATCTGTTGCTCCTGTTGTTGATCCATCTGTTGTTGTTGTTGCTGTTGCTGTTCCATCTGTTGTTGCTGCTGTTGTTGTTGTCGCTGATTAAGCTGCTGCTGATACCACTGGGCCAGACGTAGATCACACTTTGCAAAGATACAGTACGTTCGTCTATAATTCGATGGCAGGAAACCTTCAAGAACCAAGTCTTTGTATGCCCTGAGATCACTTAAGGCTGCTTTAATATTTGACGCCGTTACTTCTGACAAATTTGTACCTTTTGCAAAATTCCCCAAGATGGTTATGGCGCGAAAGATGTGAATTCTTTGTTCCAGGTCAGCGATCATTCGAGTAAACTCCTGCTCGACACTCGAAGCTTTCGCATACTGCAATGCTTTGCTATAATGATTCAACGCAGACTTTTCCAGCTCGACGTTTTCCTCTCCCTGTAGTTGTTGTTGTAGTGAAAGAAACTTTTCAACAATGGCGACGTGGTTGAAGAACCAAGCAGTAAGAACACCAGGTTGAATCTGATCAGCCAATTGTTGACCTTCTTTGGCGTATTTGTAGCTCGATGTATAATCACCTTTGGCACGTGCGATTGCACTCTTGGCGTAGAGCATTCGAAACTCAAGAATTTTATGCTCATCGATGTTTGGACGATTTTTCAATGTCGCTTCAATTTTGGCAACTATTTTTTCCGCCGTTTTCATCATTCCACGTTTGTACGCGACAACACTTTCAACGATCATAACGAACAACTCGGTTGCTGTTCCAACGTGCTGCTTCTTTATCGACTTCGCAAACTTGTTAAACATGTCATAGTTCGCATCGTTTTGCAACTCATTAAGACGAAAAATAACAGTGAAATATTTTCTCTGTGATGTGGCAGAACTCCACTTGATACGACTAAGCTGTCCTGGAACTGGTCTGACACCAAAGATAATTCTGCTCCTCCAATCTTCAAATGACATCAGCTTTACTGCTTTGTCAAAGCCAATGTGATAACTCTCGGGCTGTTGAACAAACACTCCACCAGGTAACGCTTCAACCGAGATCTTTATGATAAATAAGGAAGCTTTCTCGTTATTCTTGTCATCTTTGACAGGTATAAATTCTATATTCCAATGCTTGCCTCTTTCAATCGCTTTTTGCCAGATCATTTTGTTGATCTCCTTTGTCACCTTCGCTTCAACTTCACTTTTATCCTTTCCTTCTAGCACCTGTCCCCGTACTATGCTTTCATTTGATATGCCATACAACACATGTCCTCCAGATTGGTTTGCAAAAGCGGAGATAGTTATAATAAGTTTGTTAGTTTTGTTAATGATTCGATCTGCAATTGTGGTCTTCTTTGATTTTTCATTTAAAAGATACTTAAATTGTATTGAACCTGACTCAGTCAGCGATATCGATTTGCCAAAAATAAACTCGTTCACACTTGAAAGATGATTTTGAACTCCTTCGCTAGAGAAAGACACACCTTTTATTATTTTCTCAAGAGCTTCATGATCACATGGTGAGATTTCTTCTACTTGTTTAGTCGTTGGGAGATATAGATGATACTTCATTGTAAATACCTTATCTGAGTTACTTATCTCATAAACATATTGCTTGTTTTGAATCTTTGGCATTTTCACCAATTTGTTTAGCCACCACAATGACATGAAATGTTTCAAACGTTGCTCTATCGCTTTTATAACTTTATCAAGTATGTTTTCAAAATCAACCACGTCTTGATTTTCGATATTAATGAACAACTTGCCGCCGAAGCTGTTGAGTAGCGCACACACACCTTTGACAATTTCCTCGCATTTCGATGTCCAGTAAACCTTATTCATGCTTTTATTCATCTGTTCCAGGGCAACGGAGACTTCTAAATAGTCCCCAGCTTCCATGTTGAGAAACTTATCAAGTTGGTTCTACAATAAAAATAATAAATGAAAACGTATAGAAAAATTAAGTTAAATGTACTGAGAAGTAATAACGAGAGTTATAAGCTGCATATAACAACTCTTCTGTCAAAAATTTGGTAGAGATCAGAGAATTAAGTTTTAGTAGTTTGTACATGGGATATTTGTAGATGGAATTTTGGAAGGAAAATTTGTGTACAGTAGATGGGTGATCTGCACGCCAATTGTTGTTTTAGTTGTTGAGTATATATGAAGTTCAAGTACCTCAATCAACCTCGATCTAATCTGGGTTTATGTATTATTATTTATTAAAATGGCAGAGACACACGATAGTCACGATCACGTGGGCTTGATTCTACTCAGATATAAAATCATTAACATTTACACTTATATTGATGACAATGTAGCAAAATCCAGTTATATATAAATGAAAACTTGGTTAAATTTAATTTGTAATACCCTTTGAGAAACAATTACATTTTACGTGGAACATTTTAAGTAGTGACCTCCGTAACATGCAGAGATATCGGATTGTTTGCTTTCAAATCAGGATTAAAACAATATTATACTGCGCCGGGTTCGCCATAATTGGGGAAACTGTGGCGAATTCCCTGGCGCCACATTGTTGTAAATAACTATAAATATAGATAGTGCCAAATCTCATTAAAATATTAAAACATCACTCTAAAAACACCATCTTTTAATGATTTGTATTACTTTGAACAAAATTTTAGCAATTTCTATAAACCGATGAAGTCATAGAATATTACCAATCACCATTGCCTATCCAACCTCGTTCCCAGGCTTTCCCTCTTGTGGAGAGCGAAGAGCCTGGGAACGAGGTTGCTTGCCTATCCTCCATTGCCCATTGGATTTTAATAACTATAAATCCTTAAAGATGCTGTAAAGTCCGTAATGTAAACAAACGCTTTGTTTACATTTTGAACTGCTATATTTTGGTAAATGAATATACTGGCTCTACGTTTTAATTTTCGGTGACAAAAGCACTAATTTATAGAACTATATCATAAAAAAACTGGAGCAAACTTCGTCACAGAGGTGAAAAGAGCATGCAAATCACTAGCCAACAAACACCAACATTTTAACAAGTAATTAACTTCATGTACCTACTGTATGACTGACTAATGGCTTGCAGCATGTACGCAGTGTGTACCTATTTTTTAACTATATAACTACTGGGGGCATTTACCCCAGTAGGCCCTTTGCTTGCCCCAGTAGTGAAGCATGATTTTCAGATTAGCTGGGCCATTTTGATATCACTAATAAAAAGTCAACCTTGTTGAAAAAGTTGCATCTGCCTCATAGAAACAATAGACATAGCCGAATGCGTGCTCCTATTTTTTCTCAGTAAAAAAATTGTCTCCACAAAATGGCGCATTGAAAAGGGCATTTTGGTTGGTGCCAGACTCCTGAGGCAGGGAATTTCGCGCGGTTGCAAGGACTACAGAATAAAAAGGTACAGCAGAAGTGTAGCTTGAGTCGGTTCCTTTATTGTTTTACGTCCACGAAAATTTTAACTCGCTCACGCCATCCTGGCTAGTACAACCGGAAGTTTTTATCAGGTTTTGGTAGGTACAAAGTGCTGGTTGTACTAGCCAGGATGGCGTGATTGATGACGAATCGCTTGTAAAAACTCGGACAAATACTTGCTTGAGTTACACTTCTGCTGTATCTTCTTATTCTGTGGCACTGGTAGGGAGTGCGAATTGTTTTTTCAACTGAAAAGTTTGCAAAAATTTTATATCGAGACTTAAAATGGAAAAAAAAAGTTTTGTAAAAAAGAAAAAGTGTCTAAAAATCCATTCCAGTGGGCTTTTTTTACAAAAAGCAATAGTTCTGAACAGAATATATGCAGAAATCGTCGTTTTAAAATAAATTTCTAACGTTACGTTGTTGTGCAAGTCAAAACAAAACACGAAAGATCAAGACAAACTCAATAGGTATGTTCTACAAATATTTCAACTCTTTTATAATATAAATGGAGTTCAATAATCTTTTTACTTACACAATTACTTTTCATATTTTTCTACGTTGCTTGAGCTTGAGGCAACGCTTTTGGAACCATAGTTTTCGACGATTATTTTTTGGCAATTTACAGTTTCTCGACAACTAAATATTTTTGTTTCAAGAACATGAAAACACTTCGTTTAATACATTGAAGAAAAACGAAACCCGACAAAGAAAGAACTATCATTTTGTAATCTTATAAAATATTAGCAAAACAGTTACTTTCAGAGCATGCAAAAATGTTAACGTTTTATGAGTAAATTATTTTTAACCGTTTTGTAACTGCACATTTGCTTTGACAGTATGTGCCTTCAAGGAACTCAAAATAAATTAATCTATCCCCAAACTACAAATTAGACAACAAGACAAAACGTTTTGACGATGAAAACATAGTTATAATTATAGCTTTGTTTATACGTTGTAGTCAGTGGTTGTAGTTTGCACTCCTGGCCAAAATTCAAAATGGCGCATTCAAAAGGGTACGCACTTGAAAAAGTGGACTAGACATGATTCGTCATCAGCGCGAATTCTATGTCTATTAGCGAGCTTAAGCAAGCGACGTTTTTGACAACACGGACGGCATGAGTAACGTCAAAAGACTGGGTCAAGAATGTTGATTGGTTGATAACGTCAAATTTGCTTCCGGTCAACTTTCGTGTTGTCAAAAGCGTCGTTTGCTTAAGCCCGCTATTATAATTTCTATGATCTGCCTGCTTTCTCATATTCTCTCACATTCTCGACATATTAATTAACTCGAAATATTAATTAGCGTTTGAAATGAAGTTTCAAAATCCCCCCCCCATTCAAATAAGGCTATACTATAGCGCCGCTCCCGAGCACACGATGATCTTTATGTAAGCGTACCTGTTTGCGGAAAAGGTCCTCATTGAGACTTAGCCCCAGTAGTTGTAATTTACTAATTTTGTAAAAAACGCCCTGTCGAAACTCGACAATTACCCAAACTCCGAAAACATCGCACTTTTTTTTGGGCGAGAGGAAGCATTTGATAAACGTAGTTGTCACTAAAGTTTGCTACAGGAGCGAGCGAAAGGTTTTGTCACAGCGAAAGAAATTCAAGCGGAGTTAAACAACTTTATTTTAAAAACATGTTTATTGAAATTGCCGTGATATGGAACAATTTAATATCAGATTATTTTGAACACTCCAAAACCTCTTGTTTCGGTAACAAAAGCACTAATTTACACTTCAGGAATACAATCGCTTAAACACTCGTGAATACATCCGCAAGGAAATACAATCTTTTCTTTTCTCTATTCCTTGCTCCAGCACCAGCGAATATTTTTATTGCACCGAACAAACTAGCGATATACAAATAACAAAGTATTTGCTCATGGGTCTTTAATACCCTCCAATATTTTTCAGTCTCATATTGAAATCTTTCTAGGAAAAATTTAAAACTAATACAGTAATAATAACAGAATTTTGGTCAAGTTCTCCATTTTTTGGAAATACATTTACATGACTAAGTAACTGATTACGATTATATCATTCAAATCCTTATCTCATACCTAGCGTATTAGCGGCTTTCCTATTGGCTACGAGGAGGTGCGTTTAATCTCGAACCCACCTGCTGACGTATGTTTAGGAGGGGGGTTCGAGATCGATGTTTCGGCGGCGCCCATTACGAAGCTTTTTGAACAAATTTCAGACGAAGATTCAAATAAAAAAAAAAATTAACTGTCTTTAATTGTTTTATAATTATTATTTTTTTATTTTGTTTCATGAAAATGGAATATCCTGTTACTTTCTGTATTCAAAGGTGGAAAATTTGTTTGCGTAGTATGTTGGCGGCTAAGATGTTCGTTATCCAAACAAGAAATTATGTACTAAAATGCGTAAGGGGCCATTCACAAAGGATGTCCGAGCCGAGGGGGGGGAGGGGGGTTTGGAAAATAAGGACAAACTCGGACATAGGGGGGGAGGGGGGTTTTAGCAATCTGGATGTCCGAAATTTAAAAAAATTCGAAAACAAATTTCTTTTTTCCCTCTATTTTGAGCAGTCTTTCCCATTGTGAAATTGGCATTTTGACTATGCGGTTAACACTAGATTTTGTTTTAATTAGTAATTTATATGTTTTTGTGTTCACATTTACAGTTATAAAAAAGTTCTAAAAGTAAAAGTTTTTTACTCTTGATATATACAAGATTGCGTGAGTTTTTGCGAGGCATGGCGGATGTCCGGGGGGAGGGGGTCACTAATTCGGACAATGCCGGACAAGGGGGGAGGGGGGTCTGAAAATCCATCATTTGGCCGGACATCCTTTGTGAATGGCCCCTAAATTCTTCAGTGCTTTTTATCGAAATGGCATGTGATAAAAACCAAACATACTTACAGGTTCGGTGAGTCCGGGATTGGACGCACCTCGGGTGGCTGGAAGTTTCCCGAACCAACCTCGCTTCGTTCGGGAAACTTGCAGCCACCCATGCAGCCCACCCTCGGTGCGTCCAATCCCGGACTCACCTCCCTGCAAGTATGTTTATTATAGTATTTATCTATGTATGTAAAACTTGCCACATACCTTTCTAGTAACGCATGTTATAAAAACTTCGATGGACTGTATTATCGTAATATTTAATATAAACTCAGGACAAAATTGAACATATTACACAAGACATATTACATCTCGTCATCTCAACGTACAGAAAACGTTACTTTTCGCGCCATTTTGCATATATTAAATTGACTATGCCACAGCGAACCCTAACGATATTTTTAACAAAACATAAGCATACGTCACATTCCCCCTGTTGGACGTGTATCTTCTATGGCCAACACACTACGACTGTTCGTGAAGTTTCATTGGAATGTTCTTAATTATATAACACTATGCAGTATATCTACAACTACCCTAAACCTGGTTCATGTCCTTAATCCAATGTCTTATCAACAGTTCACCTGCGATCGCCGCTCTTCTTCTTAGTCTTTCGGATTCAGTTGACTCCTGAGCACCATTCTCTTGTTCTGATTGTACTTCTTCTTTCGCAAGTTTACAGTTAATCTCCATAAGATATAACAGCTGTAATGGACACCTTAATGTAGTAACTTTCCCTTTCTTGCTCATGACTTGTACAACTGCACCTCTCGATTTCCCATCAGCCGTGCTATTGACAAGTTCCTTTATTCTTCCAATTCTCCAGAAACTACGCGGATGGTTCTCGTCGTGAACTAGTACTATATCTCCAACTTCCACAGAAGATTTCTCTACTGTTTTCTTAGGACTCTTATGTGCATTTCTCAGCTCTACCAAATACTCGTTTCGCCATCTTCGCCAAAAGTGATCAATAATGTCATTTAGATAGCGAACTCGTTTGTTGAGGTCATTCGTCGATAGGTCGACTTGAAAATCTTCATCTTCAGGGTTCTCTTGATGACGATCAGGTAAACTCAGGATCCGTCTTCCGCTCAGAAGATGGGCTGGGGTGAGGGGTTCCTCGACGTCCTCGGAGGATACATAGGATGAAGGTCGACTGTTCAGGATCAATTCTGCTTCCGTGACAGCTGTAACTAGCTCGTCATAAGACAACCTTGGCTTTCCGATGGTTTTCTTCAAACATTGTTTCAATGATCCTACAAGCCGTTCAAAGAAACCTCCCCACCACGGGGCTTTCTCCAGATTAAACAACCACTGCATTCGCTGCTGCAAGAAATATTTCTTCACTTGAGGATCACGCATGAGTGTCATTAACTCTTTGGACACATCCTTACAGGTTTTCGCGTTGTCCGAAACGACAAGCAATGGCGTCGCACGTCGTGACGTAAATCTCCTGAAACTCCTCAAGAAGGCTTGTGATGTCATGTTGGGAACAACTTCGAGATGTACTGCTCTAGAAACACAGCAGGTAATCAAACAAATCCATGCTTTCTCGTCTAAATCGTTCGTAGATTTCACATATAAAGGACCGACGTAGTCTAAGCCAACGTACGTAAACGGTGGTGCTTCCTTTACTCTAAACTACGGCAATGGCGGAGAGTTAAGTGCCTTGTATGCTCTACCATCTTGCTTCTTGCAGGTGAACAATTGAAGAGGAGTTTTCTTACAAAGTTCTTTCCACACACTAACCAGAATTTCGACCGAAGTTCTGTCAATGTTGCCCTTACTCCTCCATGCATTACCCGCTCGTGACAATCCCGTACGATTAGCGTGGTAAGGTAATGAGCCGTATCTAACAGGATTGGATACTTTGCTGAATATGGCAAGTTCGAGTTAGATAGTCGTCCCTTACATCGGACGGTTCCATTTTCATCAGTAACAGACCGAGGTCTCGGTTCCAGGATTTGAATTTCTCGTTCAACTTTATTTCCTCCTGCAGTTCCTTGATCCATAGAACTCGAGCTAATTCGAAATTCGATGTCACTGCTTGTAACTTCCGAGTTTGTTGGAGGATATTCCTGTCTAACTCTCGATTTTAGCAGCTTGATGAACTTCAAGACAACAGCGGATACTCTCAGCAAACGACCCAGGCTACTGTCGTCCTTACAGTTAATAACATTGCTTATGGAATCTTTCGATCCATGCACTAACATCGTTGAAAGTGTCTCCTTGTCTAAAGCTCTCTGGTCCTTGACTTTCATCTCAATTCGACACTCTATAGGTACAACATCGTTATCAATGTTCTCTTTAGCAGGGCTCTCTGTGGCGGACAACCATTTTGGGCCAGACCACCACAATGTAGATGATGCTAGTTGAGTAGGCAGGATACCCTGTGACAGAATGTCTGCGGGGTTTTCTGCACCTGGGCAGTGACTCCAATACTCTACAGGAACCAGCGCTCTAATCTCTTCCACTCGACTCTGTACGTATTGTTTCCATTCCTTCTCTTACTGCGTAATCCAATATAATGCAACCTTAGAATCCGTCCAGCATTGCACCTTCGAGATTTCAATCACAGACTTCAGGGCTTTCTGAGTAACGTTCATTAATCTGGCAAGCAAGAGCGCTGACAGTAACTCCAACCTTGGGATCGTTTGTTTAGTTAAGGGTGCCACTCTTGCCCTCGATATCACCAACTGGACATAAGAGGCATTTGGTGTGATGATTCTGAGGTATACTACGGCAGCATATGCTTTGATAGAGGCATCGCAAAACCCGTGAAGCTCGTAGGATACAACTTGCTCGTGTATGTCAGAAATATAGCATCTCGGAATAATAACAGGTTGGACCTCCTTTAGGTTTTCAACTAATTTCTGCCAGTTGCATTTCAGTGTTCCTTCAAGTGGATGGTCCCAGTCACCCTTCGCCAGACAAAGTTCTTGAAACAATATATCAGCTCTGGCTATGTTGCTTCCGTCAGGTACATTGTTCACTGTCACTAGTTGGTTGGTTTTACATATCCGCTCTTGGAGTTCTTTAGAGTTCGTGGTTATCTTTCACCAATTAAAGTTAGCCTTTGCCAATCGGCTCCTTGAATCTTCATAGAGTTTGAATGCATTGTCCAAATTTTCACCTCCAGAAATAAGATCATCCACATTGATCGAATTCAGAACAGCTTCCACGAAACTAGGGTCATCTTCCCGGTATTGCTCGATGTGGTGTTTGACCGTGGCGTTTAGTAGAAAAGGACTGGAGGATACGCCAAACACTACTCTGGTGAATCAACATGGGATAATCTTAGGGTTTGGGCTGTGTATATCATCGAACCACAAAAATCTCAATGCATCCCTATCAGACTCTGCTACATGAATCATGAGAAAGGCCTTCTCGATATCTCCCGTTAAGGCCACCTTGTATGCACGGAACCTTAGCATGATGTCAACAATGTTCTGAGTCAGCGAGGGACCACTATACAGACAGTCATTAAGCGAAGGTCCTCTTGACTTCACCGAGGCGTCGTACACTACTCGCAATTTGGTTGTTGCTTTATCTTGATGGATAACTGCGTGATGAGGTAAATAGTGCACTCTCTTGGCTCCTTCATTTGGCTCGGGCACACACTCCACGATTCCTTTGTTAAGCTGAACTCTTATCACGTTGTCATATTCCTTAAGGACTTCTGGCTCATTACGCTGTCGCTTCAGCAACCCTAATAGACGTTTCTTGCTAAGATCATAGTTATCAGGCAGTTCAGCATGATCAGGTTTCCATGGAAAATTGACCACATAATGATTATTTTCATACTTAATGCTTTCTAGGAATTCTTCGTACACACACTGTGGTTGAATGCCGAGAGTTTCTAAGTCCAAAAATCTCTTCAGTTCTTGTACAAGGACATCATTCTTACACTCAACTTCTTCGGAGGCACATTTGAGGGTGTGGATTGTAGCAAGATTGCTGGTGTGGGTTAATTGCCGCGGTTCGTTTCCAACAGGCCCAGAGAGAACCCAACCAAGCCTCGTTTGAATGGCAGTCGGACCACTATCTCCTTGTCTGGTTTTCCCGGTCACGATCTTCCAGTAATGATCTGAACCGATCAGGATATCCACTTTCGCATCGTGTTGACCAGATGAGTAATCAGCTAGGTGGAGGTTGGCGAGATGAGGGTAGGTCTTGCTAGCATTTGACACGAATTGGTTCTTTAATGGCTGACAAATTGATGGCACAGTAAATGCTAACATTTCAATGTTTGCTCCATAGGAAGTTTCTATCCCAAGATTCACCACTTGAGCATTAGTCTCGCTAGAGCCAAATGTTTTTATGTTTACCGACCTTTGACCCTTTGACTGCAGACCGAGAGTTCCCGTCAGTGCACTGCTGACGTACGAGCACTGACTGCCGCCATCCAGGATTAGTCTCGCATTGACCTTGGGACCATTAGGATTATCTGGGTTATATATATTTGCTCTTGCGGTTTGGAGAAGGACACAGTTCGATGAGGTCGTGTGACAGACAGTTGCGTCAGGATGGGTTCCCAAACTAGGACTTTCCTTTGACTTGTTGGATCCGCGTTGCCCATGTCCCTCAGGAGGGTCCCTAGGAGGTGGTGGAGGTGGCTTCTTACCCTTACATATGCTAACATGATGTCGCCCCTTACACGAGTAGCACCGTATTGTTGACTTGCAATTTGGACTGATATGATCCTTTCTTAGGCACACAAAACATCTCCCCGTCTTCCGTAAAATATCTTGACGAGTAGCAGGACTAGTCACAGTTGTACAGTCTTTTGATGGGTGGGACCCCCTGCAGTAAGTACAACTTGGATTAGTACCGGCCATCAATGCTGAGACTGAACCGTGATATTTCTTAAAATCCTTGTTGATTGCAGGTACTTTAATTCTCTCCCTGGCTTCTAACTTTTGCTGCAAGGTATTTAATAGTTTGTCCAAATTCCATTCGTTTTCCTTAACCACTCTGCTAACAACCAGCTGTAGATTTGTTGGTAGCTTCGACATTAACATTGAAGAAAGAAGACTACCATAAGATTCAGGGGCTACTCCCATAGATTTCAAGCTTCTGATGTGTGATTGCACCGTATCATGAAGTTGGCGCAAACCCTTCAGGTTGTTTTCAGAATTAACTGATGGAAGATTTAACCGAATATCCATATGTCGATTTATAATTTGCTGTTTATTCCCAAACCTTGATTTCAAAATAACAATTGCCTCTTCATAATTAGCATTAGTTAAAGACAATCCAGCAATGGATTCAGCAGCAGCTCCGTCCATGAAAGACTTGAGATAATTGAATTTATCAATCGGTGCCAAGGAGGGATTGTTGTGGATAGAAGGCTTCAAATGTATCCCAGAATGGGTTCCATTCACTAGGATCCCCAGAAAACCTTTTAAGAATTAATTTTGGCAATTTTACTTGTGCTACATGATTGATTGGTTGGACAGCTGGATGCCCCCCCCCAGGGTTATCGGGTGATGCAGGTGGTATGGTAGGATGCTCTACTGTTTGGAGTTGATTCACAGTTGACATAGAAGGCCGACCCAAATTAAATTTGGCGTTCCATTTTCATTTGATGTACCAAGCTGACTTGAATATTGATTCCGTAATAACGACGTGCTTGCAGTGCTAGCACTAGAGCCTTGCATTTTGAGGTGATGTGGGGGCTTGACTGGGTACTGGTGGGGTGTTACTTGTTGTATTTTCAGTCACATTCGATAACATAGCTGAACTAGACATGCTGGAGGTATTAAGTGCTCTTTCTACATTTTCTAAAGCCAACTGCAAGCCTTCTCTACAAATATCGCACTGTTCTACTAGTTTCTTCTTCAATATTAGCTTCATCAACTAGTTCAAGAATTTCCTCATCAAGCACCTTTAAAGTTTCAAGTTTTTCTTTCATGCTAGTTTTAAGTTGATTCAGTTTAGGCATAATGTTCTTCCAGATTATTTGGGTCAAAAGAAACAAGTACTTCACTCACCGTCTTTTGAAGTCGTGTGGCGGACGCTCGATGAGCCCCTCTTAACTTTTTCTTCCTCGATAAATCCGTGCTCATATTTATACTAACAGCGTTTAAATACAGAGACAATATTCGTCCAAAATCCACAAATAACCAGAAAATATAGGCTATATAAGAATAACTCCAATAACCTAGCCGTTAAATCTTTTAACAACAGAAGTTCTCTATATAGCCTCGTATCTCCACGATTATACAGTAAATTCTCCAATAATTAGTGTAGATCTCACGCTACTGCTCAATTTTTGTTCAAATTCCAGACTCCAACTCGAAATGTTTTTAATACACCACAGGCTCAAATCCAATATTCTCCGTGGTAATATTTTTAGAATTGCTGGTAATCCGGCTCTCAAAGGACCATGTTATAAAAACTTCGATGCGGACTGTATTATCGTAATATTTAATATAAACTCAGGACAAAATTGAACATATTACACAAGACATATTACATCTCGTCATCTCAACGTACAGAAAACGTTTCTTTTCGCGCCATTTTGCATATATTAAATTGATTATGCCACAGCGAACCCTAACGATATTTTTAACAAAACATAAGCATACGTCACAACGCAAGTATTTGTCACTTTTCTTTCGAATCACATACCGTTAACCGTTTGGAATATTGATGATAACAATTTTCAAAATTTTTTAAAAAAGAGACAAGTCCGTTCTGCGCAGGCCTACATTCCAATGGTCGGAACCCGACCCGATTGGAATGTTATTAATATTTCGCACCTTCCGAACTTTCTTGAATTGAATGATTTGAATCTCTAGTCTGTATTCATTTACAAGCATAGCGAACCAGAAGAGTGTTAAAAATTCAGTATAATATATATCTGATCATATTTTACAACTGTATAGCACTGAGTTCAAAATGTTAACAAAGCGTTTGTTTACATTACGGACTTTACAGCATCTTTAACAGTATTTTGTCGACCATCCTGTTTGCGTGATGGCCGCGCGTGGTTTATGCGAATCAAATATCACCCGGGTGACATGATTGAAATCACCGACACGTCAAATATGATGACGTAAGGCGTGATTCGATGACAAAAGTCATGCTTACGTGGCACAAACTTAGCTTTTTGATTAGACTTGAAATAAGTTTCCACTGCGACGATTTGGTTTCTTCGCGCGTCATGCGCTGCTGAATTGATACAGTAAGCAGATTCTGACTGAGAGCTTAAAATTTAACCTTGCCAGTCCTGTCTAATCTTTTTTTTATATAATACCTTATTGAGTTCTGATCGTTTAATTAGCTGTTTATGGTCACGTGATATTGAATAGAAAATTCCATTTCCCAAGAGTGCAATGGAATACGTTCCATTGCACTCTCTGCGAGTGTAATGGAATAAAACGTATAGTACAATTGCACTCTTTGTGTTTTCGATAAATCGCATCTCTCAAAATGCTTCTCATACGAATCTATTAGTCTATTTTGGTATTATATAAAACAAATAATGAATGTTTCTTCGTGCAATGGTAAGAATATTTTCATTCGGTGAAAGATGGAACGTTCCATTCAACTCGGCTGTCGCCTCGTTGAATGGAACATTCCATCTTTCACCTCATGAAAATATTCTTACCATTGCACTCATAAACATTCATTATTTGTATAATATATCTTACAGATACGGGTGGCCCTAACTCTTCAGCTCAAAAGTAGCTGCTAGCTAGCTGTATATTATAAACTAAAAATCACCTTTGCCTACAAGTGAGGCGCCATGTAAATCATTGTTCCCCATAGTATAGTAAGAGCACAGAATAAAGACACACAAAAAGTCGACTCAGCCAGAAAAGCGTAACCGCTGCCACGCCATGATTCGTCATCAAAATGCTGACGCCATGGTCTTAGCCAGTGTGCTTATGAGAGGCATTCGGCCCCTGGAGGTCCGCCATTTTGAATATTATCAGGGGGGTGAATGCCTGTCATAAGCGCACTGGCTAGGACCATGGCACGGTTACGCCAAAATCACAGGAAAAACCAAGAAGTCGGGCTTCTGTATAGTCTCTCTTCTGTGGTAAGAGTACAGTCAGAGGAGTACAGTGAAGACAAGTGTAAACAAAATGAGCTAACATTGGCATGCGTGAATACTGTCGAACCCTTTTTATTTTTGCGTTTTTAATTAATCTGAGATACATATATATCTGAAAATATTACCCCCACGAGAACATTAGCGATATTTTTCAGTTGATAAAGTTCGGTTCCTGTACCAGAATCTGGGAATTCCCAATCTCGTTCCAGAGGGGAATCCTGTACCAGAATCTGGGACTTCTCAATCTCGTTCCAGAGGGGAATTCCCGTTCCGCTATCCAGTCCTCCTTTGTTGTGAAAATATACAACTCAGCAAATTGTTTTGTTTAATATGTTATTTTTGCCCTATGACACACTAACATAACGCCACATAACACTTGCAACATTTGAGGTCGTTTGGGGTGTTTTATATATACATATTTAAATATATATATAAGGAGAAAATGTTCTCGAGTGATATTAATATATGCTTTAGTAATACTATTAATATATGCTTTTGTGGAATGCAAAAACGAAAGTATAAACTTGTTTATGCCATTGCGGTCGTAACTTCCCAGTTTTGCTAATTCGGAATGAGTGCACTCATTCTCGTAGAATCTTGTTTCTTGGAATATTTGCAAATTTTCCAGACAACGCCAATGATTTCGTTTCTTCGACTGGTCATGCCGCGTTGCCATTGCTCAATTAATAATACACGGTTAGTAAACAGGATAAAGACTTTTAAATGAAGACAATCACTCAGAGCTTAATTTAAAACTTAGCCTTGCCTAATCGTTTTATATCCTACAGATTCAAGCATAATTTCGGCAATTTGTCTTTCCGTGTTTAAACCTTGATTCCATGCCAAAACCTCACGTCACGCGACACGCGGTGTCTCGATCTGATTCTTTTGCCCAAGTTCATTCATGCACACTCAATCATTACAATAATACAATATCATTACAGACATTATAGTCGATATATATGATCTAAATATAGTCTAAAGGCAAAATATAGTGTAGTAGGCTACGCTTTCAGTCGCTAATAACAGTATAAATTCCTGTGGAAGCTCGAATAACGGCCGGGAAGGGATAACAACATGAATGTCTGCGACAATGGAAACAGGAAGGCTCACCTTGGCTTCCGAGAGTTCAGTTATTCCTTATTGAAGCCAATCCAAGCGATGCTCAGCTGCATGAGGTTGCTTCGTACAGCAATTGTCTATTTATGGCTGTCCACCAGACGATCTTGCTTTAGACTGAATAACTTTAGTGAAATCTTTGAATTCTACGCTCTTCGCGGAATACGTATAGTTGAATTGAGTGCACTGATAATTGAGTGCAAATTCGCGGGAATTCCCTGTTACTATATATATATATATATATATATATATATATATATATATATATATATATATATATATATATATATATATATATATATATATATATATATACTATATATATATATATATATATATATATATATATATATATATATATATATATATATATATATATATATATATATATATATATATATATATATATCAGTTCTAATACACTGATACAGGGTCGCTCCCCCCCCAAAAAAAAAACAACCCCCAAAAAACCCCATAAAAAACAAAAAAAAACACGAATCATCCGGCGATTGGCGGGGGCAACCAAAATGCAAAAAATTCCAATAAAATTAAATAAATGAATTATGAGTACAATTTTAAATCGGATAGAACTAGACTATTAAGTAACTTATTATAGCTAGCAAACAATAAGCAGTTCGTATGCATGTATATTGGCATCGGCAGTTCGATTATACACGTAGCTTACCGTATTTACTCGATTGAGCGCCGCCTCCGATTGAGCGCCACCCCCGAATGAGCGCCGCATTTGAGATCAAACTCTTTTCAGAGGGAAATTGCTAGATAGTATACTTCAAAATAAGGTTTCTGTTTTTAGATCAATTTTTTAAATAAGTTAGGGTTAGATTTGGGTTATGGTTAGGTTAGGTTAGGGTTAGGGTTACGGTTAGTGTTAGGGTATAAGGGTTTTGAGTTTTGTGTTAGGATGGTTTTTTCTACGTTATATAAACGGAAACCTTATTTTGAAGTATACTATCTAGCAATTACCCTTTTCAGAGGGTGGTCAATTTATCCCGGGCGTTCTGTGACCCCCGTCCGCGATCATATCAGATCATGTCAGCGGCATCTGGTAATTACTAAAATAACATCGCCCGAAGTTCGAAGTTTTATACTAAATTAAAATTCCAAAGGAATTTTATCGTTGAAAATCGCTGTGAATATTTTTCATCTACAGCATTAGAAAGTGGAAATATTTCCAGATGCATGCATGGGCTATCATCATTCGAATATTTACCATCAAAGAACAAATATGATTTTATAGTTTATTAGGTTTATAGTTTATTTTGTCTATACTGATACATTGCAAATTACATCCTCTGAGAAAATCCACAAACTAACCAAAATTTCGGTGTAGGTGATTTATCAGCGGTGACTTGAAGCGCATTGTTCTGCAGGGCCGTTGTAAACTAGCGATAATCTGTAAAGTTTGAGAGGGAAATAAAGACCTAATATAAATCGCCCCTGACTAATCACCCCCCACCAATCCTACGGTGGTATCTCTGAAAAATTGGGAGATTCACAATCGGGAGATCCGGGGACAAATGCCGAATGCGGGATCGCGAGAAACATATGAAAATTGCTTCTTGTTGTCGTCAGTCGAATTATTATTGTTTTGGTTTTTAGATTAATTATTCTGCAGTTGTGAATGATATCAGTTTGTTACAATAAATCCTCCATTTCTCTCCTCCTAAACTTAAAATTTTGCTGGTATCACACTTCCTAGCATAGTAATAAGTCTGATAATTTTTTTAAATTCCACTCTTTGCATGAAGTACTCCAAAATGTACCTCTTTAATTAAAGACATTTTTTTAAAAGCCTACTTCGGTCGGTAAAAACATAAATAAAAAAAATTAGGCCAGAAGGCAGAACTGGTTGGGTACCGTTTACCGTGTCTAACATGAAGTACGCAACGGAAAAGAACACTGAATGATGGCGAATGACAACAACAACCAGGGAAGGTCGACATCTTTCACATCTGGAGTCTACACAACATATTTTGGAGGTGTAAAAAAGTTATTTTCAGAATATTTTAGTTCCCTGGTCGTTCCTCGAGGTATGTATCAATATATTTGAGTTTGATCTTTGATCGCTACCTCAAACTGTCGTGATTTGTAAGTCCATATTTTCAGTCATTCGATATTGACTGTGATATTGCGACACATTGTATTAAATGGCTGCAGACTCCAAATTCAGAATGTGTACTTCAAAACTTAGTTGAATTAAGAATTCTGAAGTGACAGGCCAACTTCAAAAATCATTTGGACGTTAGCTAGCTGCTCCAACGGGCCATTCCATTTAATATACACCCCCCCTATGGACGAATTTCCTGTGAGGGGGTTGAAGAAGGCCGTTTCCTGGGGTTTTGTGCATCGGCATCCTTTGATCTTTGCGTTTTTTTTCTGAGGGGTAAGGCAAAAATTTCTTAATTTCTGGGGGGGGGGTGTTTGTGTCGGCACTTTGATCTTTTTTTCTTAGGGGTTCAAATTTTATTGACCTCGTACATAGGGGTGTGTGTATATTAAATGGAATGGCCCCAACAATCCTTGGCTAAATGGCTACCACAACATAAATAATATATCTTCAAGCATGAGGCATCAACCAGGCATGTTGCGACACAATTTTTGAAGTATCAGATACAGTAGTGCATTCCTACAGTAGTAGGTTTCCATCATAGGTTTCCACGTGATAATTACATTATTACGCATTTCTTATAAACATTTATTTTGATCGGTTGCTAATGCAAATAATTCTCAATATTGTATAATTATAATGATGTCACACCTGCAGATAATCATTTTCTACATGTAGATATGACATCACCTCTGCAGAGGATAATTCACAACCATAGACGGATTTTCATATTTATTACTGGGGTGGTGCCAGAAATTTTAGGGTGGTGAGCCGTGAGCAGGTGACTGAAGCAAGACAAAGTGTCACCAAACCCCAGTATGGTCTATATTCTAGGGGTGGAGCACTAGAGCCACGAGGGGGAGTCTAGAGAGCGGAAAACAAAGTATCCCAGCAAATATTTGAAAAAAATCATGATTTCTAGCTTCGAAAAAAAGTTTTTTGAAGTGGTCAATTTGTCATATCAATGGATTTGGCATGTCCGATTGTTTGTTGAGACTTGAGAGAGTTAAAGACTCAAAGTGAAAT
>CACRXK020005636.1:5913-27441 GCA_902702795.2 Paramuricea clavata
TTGTTCACAAAATTTGAGTTCGAGAAACTATTTTCATTATTCTACTGTACCTTATAAGCAGCCAAAGAAGCTATATACATAAAAAGCTGGTTACTAATGGCTGTTTTGCGAAATTGAGAGCAATTTCAAATCTGTTCAGTTTTTTTTTATACACCCTGTATATATAGTACTACAAATTGTGACAGGGAATCACAACAGCTTTTGACCAATTACTGTGGTTCCAGGCCTATATTTCCGACTTGCGCTAAAAAAGAATGTAAATACTTGCTTGATAACAATAGGGCCATTTATACGAGACAAAATAAGACGCGACTTACATAAGACGCGACTTAAATAAGACGCGAGTTTGTCGTATAAAAGGCACAAAATTCTTATGTAAGACGCGTCTTGGATAAGACACGACTTAAATAAGAACAGGACTTTTAGCTGTTCTTATTTAAGTTGCGTCTTAAATAAGAAATTTTGGACAAAAATTCTAACTACACATGCCCGAAACTTGAAACAACGTTAAATTATTAGCCTTGCATATTAAAACAAAAACAACCGAAACAACATTATAGCTATAGCAAGTAAATAAGAATAAAGCCGTAGAGAACCATTTATGCGATAACTCCGCTTATTTAAGTCGCGTCTTATGTAAGTCGCGTCTTATTTTGTCTCGTATAAATGGCCCTAATGAGGCATTCCGATTTCAGGATTTCACTATTGGTAAAAAAGTCAATTACCTTTCAGTGTGGAGCATCACTACGAAGATGTCCACGATGGCTTCATGTCATGAATATTAAAAATGGTCGCAGTTTCATTAATACAAGTTGCTTGCGGTTTAGAATTCTAAACGAGAAAAAGAATACGATGCATGCATTTAGGTGACAAAACTACTTTTTGTTAACTAATAACGGGGTCGAGTTAAATTTGGAGTTTCTGAAGAACTCACGAGAGGACGTTTCAAATTGCATGAGAATTCATTAACTACATAATAAATTATTATATACATTGCAGGATGAAGAAAATCTTATCATGATTTTTTTGTGTAAATAATTTGCTATTTAATTAATTATTTAAGGTAAGTGAAACAAACAAAAAATACACTAGACGGGTAGTTTAGACATTAATAATAAGTTTTCTAACATTTAAAATCTAAAAAGAAACAGAATTTAAATTAAGAATTCATGTATCGTTTCAGACCGGGAGGCGTGTAAACATTTCTTGAAAAATTGTCGAATACCGAACTTTTAGCAAAGGTTAAGCACACTATATCTGCACACGCTTAAATTGTAGAGTATTGTAATTGTAAGTTGTCAACCCCCCCCCCCGGTCTTGTGTTACGCTGTTAAAAGCAACTTTCAGCGTAGCAAACATATTCGTCATAGAAAAATGCCGCTTTACTTGCTGCTGGCATATTATTTGCACCAGTTATTTGCAGGAAAATGAGCCAATCAAAACTGAGAAAATCATTACGTGAATAATAACTACAATTATTATTACATTTCGACAAATGTAAGATTTGCAGGCAGATTACCAAAATTTTCATATCCTCGTCACTTATACTCCAGTCAAATACTTGAGAATTTTCAATGATACGTTTCTCGTTTGAAGATTTTGGAATAGTACTGAAACCAGATTGTATACACCAACGGATAAATAACTGCGCTACTGTCTTTTTGTACCTTGGGTGAAAAAGTGTACTGTTAAATAAAGTAAACTACTGAAATTATACAGTTTACACCTGTCAAGTACAGCTAATGCAATTACAGTGGTCCACTAAAAGTTAAAATCTACAACTGCAAAATCCATAAACAATCATTCCTATTTGTATAATATACAAGCCACGTATATATATATGACAAATACAAAACTGTACGTACCAAAATACAGTATACAGGTCAAGTCAATTAGTACGGTACATACAAATTAATTACTTAGTTTGTACCTACAGTATATAAATACGATATGTAAACAGCCTTGTGATTACGTAAGCTAAGTTGTTAGAGAAGGGATGTTTTTAAGTTTGGATTTTACTGTTCAGAATTAGAAAATTAAAATACATTCTCCAGATCCAGGCCCTGAAGTAGATTTAAGTGATTGAAGCAACATGATTATACTACGTGACTATACTTGCCATTTGTTTTTATCAATTAATAACCTATTGATATTTATCATAAGGTTGGAATAATAACTTGATATCTTACGATGCCGCCATAGTGACCATATCAGGTTCTTTTAACCTCTTGCCTTTGGTCAGTGGTGAAAATGCCGTTACATGTATGCCATGGTCACGACAATATTGCACGAGCTCGTCTCTTCTCATGTAAGGATGTATTTCTATTTGATTAACAGCAGGTGTTGGTTTTCCAGCTTTACGTAGACCTTCCAGCATAGCTATGTTGAAGTTTGATACACCAATGGATCTAAGCGAACGAAGTTAATTAATAAGGCAATGCAGGGATGGATCCAGCATAATCCGCCACTAGTCATGTTCCTATTTAGATTATTTTATTATTTACAGTAATTATTAAATGGAGATAATATTAAATGCAGAAGAAAAGTTTTATATGGTATATACAAGATATTTACAAATTTGAGGTATGAAGGGTAAATACTGTAGTGTTGTAGTTTACAACATTAAGACAAAGAGATATACTATTTAGATTTTTATATGGCATTATTTTGTACAATGCCAATGCATGGACATTGACTGCATAAAGAAAGTGTGATTTCTGAGTCTATGTTTTTGTAACTGAATTTAGTATAAAGTGTTGCTTAATTAGTTTCTTGAAGGTATTATAGAAACTTATGTCTTTCAGATTTGTTTCTAATTTGTTCCACACATCAAGTCCTTTATTTTCACCCTAATTTGGAAAACGAAGGGAACCACTCTGCTGTTTCACACAAAATATATCGCCTGGGTTATGACAATCAATATCGACATGACGCTGATAAATAATTTAACATAATTTAACATACTTTGCCAAACCTTTTTCCTTCAATGCCAAAAATGCGTCATACGTTTCTAATAAATGATCACCAATAGGAGTGTGCATGAGGTAAAGATCCACATAATCCATATCCAACCTGTCAATATGCCAATTCACTATGTAAGTGTGTCATGTTACCTGAATAATAACTCATGAGTAAAATAAACTAAGGAAATCAGCACATTTTCAAATAACCAAGTATTTATTCTTTTGGGTAGTTCTATCATGATCATTCGAAGTTGTTTATAATTATAATAATATATTGTGATTTCGAAACATTCAAATCACTGTGACTTATTATTCCTGCTCAGTTTTGACTCATAAGGCAAAGCTCATGGATATTAAAGCTGAGATAAACATTGTTCTGGGAGGGTGTAATACGTCATAGAGTTTGTTCGGCATGTGATGCGAATGATCAAAGAAAATTTTCTGACTCAACACATCAAAACAGATGCGACTCAACTTGAGTCACATCTGTTTTGATATGTCACTCAACACATCAAAACTTTTCAATTATTTCTGCATAATTAATTAATCAGCAGTCATCAAAGGCTATTTATTCGTCATCGTCTACGTGACCATACAAGCTTTTCGTCGTGGATTAGCAGACTCTGTATACCGTTCATTGAGCGTCGCAGGCTACGGTTCACATAGCCAAACGTGGGTGAAGGGCAACCTTTACATACCGCTTCAGACTTGCATCAAATGCTTTCAAACAATATTCATATCCATTTTGTTCCCAAAGTTTTGTCACAAAGTACACGTGTTCTCTTCTTAGGTTTGATTTCTTAATTCCTTGACCAACTTCCTCCTCATTTCTAAGTGTGAAAAACATTATGCATTTTTGTGCATGGAAGTAGTGTTATCCGGTACATATAGCGCCGGAAGTAATTAGTATTCAGTTGCATGGTTATAGGGTGCCGGAACGTGCGCGCACTAAGTGGACAATTATTTCAAAAAATACATTTAAAAAAAAAATACATTTTATATAAACATATTTTATATAAAAAACTGTTTGTCGACAGTTTTTAAACATAATTATGACTGTTTGAAAAATATCCTTTCTACCAATTAATGTTCTTTATGCACCAAACCAGAGGCAATTACACTACGTGGTCTGTCCGCACTCTAGTGTGAACTCGAAGGGTAATTGCGAGAGCATGAGGAGGAACTTTTGATACATTCGCTATGTAGTGTAGAGTGACAACAGTTGGTTTTCATGAGCTCTTCGCTGCTCGTCTTTTCTTGTAGACATAAGAAACAGTATTCGTTATCAGGATATATTGTTCTGCAATAACCGCATCGTACCGTACCATCAGCGAGGTTAAAGGATAGTGTTGTCCATTATTAAAACATTTACAATGCATAATATGTCCACAGTAGGATGTTTTCATGACGAAGAGTTCATCGTTTACGATGTCTTTAAAGCAGAAGTGACTCTTTCTCTTTGGTACTGCCTTCATTTATGGAAAGTATTCCAAATTGGGATACTATTGATGGTGCACGAGAGCATATCATCAGGATTCAGGTGTATAGGTAGAGTTCCAACAGATTACATGATTAGATTAGTATTTGACTGAACCATGGATAGAATATCTAATGTGTAACTGAAAATCGTATAAATATTTTAGAGGTGTGCGCACGGTGTACGCACTAAGATTACGTCGTCATGTATGTACGCAGGAGGACATTATGAGTACGAGTGAAAAAGATCATAGTGTATTTATCGAGCAACGGTTAATGTTTGAAAGGCAAATAGAGATTTTTCAGCGTATAAGGGAGTGGAGTGGAGAGAAGAGAATGAGCAGTTAGGGCTTATGCCTGATTTTACCGATACCTGGACACCCGAGCAGCGCGAGACGTTTATGTGTGATTGGCAGAATGATGAGCCTTTTTACAAATTAATCGAGATGAAAGAAGATTTTACGAAGAGGTGAACGAGCTCTTGATACATCAAAGTGGTTGGAGCTGTTTCAGTTTCAAAAGAAGGAAAAAGGGGGTTTGTCGAATACGATGTAGGGTGCACATTCTTTGTTCGTGGAAGGCCCGACACCATTGATTAGTGTATGCACACAAATGTATACATTTTCGTATTCACGTGTTTTTGCCATTTCATTGTGTACCCGGTCGACTCATGTAAAAATGACAAGAAAAGTACAACTGCAGTCATAGGCATCCGCACTACGTAGGTTTTCCGCACTCTAAGTGACATTCGCATCGATACATTCTAGTATGACGCGTAGTTTTTGTACACACTCGATATCATATGTATTGTAGAATGCTAGGTCGATGTGGGGTCGATGTAGGGTCGATGCGAGGTCGATATGAGGTCGGTATGGGGTCGATGAGAGGTCGATGTGGGACATTGGTATCTAGGCACAAAAACCGCAACACGCCCTATTTGGAATTCAACTTCCGCCATAAATTTTCTTTCTTGTTTATGAGTATTATGAGCAGGTATTCATCTGCTCATAAGGCCGGTTTAAACCCGACAACTACTACGTATAGATTTTGTTAGATTTTCAAAATCATTATCGGGTACACTTTTGTGCGATGAGCAGCTGAGCATGTGCTCATAACTGCTCATGAGCACATGCTCATCTGCTCATTAAACTGCAGTGCTGCTCAATAACAAGGCATTTCTGCACAGTCAGTGCTAACGGAATAAGCTGCCAATTTTGCGGAAAGCAATTTAACCGTTACAATCTACGTAGACACGAAAAAGAGTATTGTCCCCTACGTGCACAAGACAGAAACATGTCTCAAACAGACTCGGATAGCCAGGAAAGGGATTTCCAAGTCGATGTCTCCACAACTTCAACTCATGGGTTTGAAATTTCGACTAATAATGAGTCCAAAGAAGAAGTGGGTCCTTAGGTACCGTTGATAGAAGAAGCAAAGTAAAGAAGTAACATACAGTAGCTTTTGAGCAAATGAAAGAAAGCCTCATCAACATGTGGCCTAGATGAACAATCCCTAAGGACAATGCTTACTCTAATATTCTGCCTGAACTCCAGAAGGAACTGGAAAATATTTATATGGAGCGTCTCATGTGGATGAGAGAACTAAAGAAAGATCCAGTACATAAGAAAATTATGCAGACAAAGGATGTGCTTGTGGAAAATGATGACCTTGATCCAGAAGAAGTTAAGAAAGCTGCTATTGATAAGAAGCAATTTCTTATAAAAAGGCTTTCAAAGAACTACGATTTTGTTGAAGAGAACAATATGATTAGACTCGATTAATAAACGATTGAAGTCATGTATTCGAACAATATTAGCATGTAAAAACATACCAGTATTAAAACACAGCATGTAAACTTCGAGTCATTAAATTAATCGCTATTCCTCTCTTTTCTTGTCATTTTTACATTGGTCGACCAGGTACACAATGTAATGGTAAAAACGCGCGAAAATGTATACATTTGTGTACCAATCAATTTTTGCAGTGGCTTCCACCCAGTCTTCGGGCCATCGGGCCTTATGAGCAGATGAGCATGTGTTCATGCGCTCATGCAGAACGAGCAGATGAGTATGCGCTCATGAGCAGTTATGAGCATGTGCCCATACGCTCATGGCAGGGGTAGCGGTATGAAGTGGGTAGCGGCATGGTCTCATAATTAATGTGCCTCTCTTCCAGCATGTTTTGTCTAAAAATCAGTACGATTTCGTATTCGTCAAACCCCCTTTTTCCTCCTTTTGAAGCTATTCGCGTAATGAAGTTGGATTACCACGAGCACGCAGTGGCGCCGTGGCCGGGGGTTGGTGATGTCCGGAAAAATTTTAAGATGTAACGAAAAATTTTTTTTTTGGGGGGGGGTGTTGCCCAAAAAAATTTTCGCGACGTTTCTGTCGGAAACTATTTTCCGGTTTGTCGGAAAAGTACTGCCCTTGCCCCCCCCCCAAAAAAAAAACAAACATGGATCCCACGGCGCCACTGCGAGCACGTGACAAAACATTTTAAAAACTTTAAAAAAAAAACACGAAACAACTCTTGAATTCCTAAAGGATCCAAAGTTTAATTTAGATTTCTCTGAATGGCAATTGCTAGATAGTATACTTCAAAATAAGGTTTCCGTTTTTATATCAATTTTTAAAATAAGTTAGGGTTAGGTTAGGGTTTAGGTTAGGGTTAGGTTAAGGTTAGGGTGAGGGATAGTATTAGGGTTAGGGTTTAATTTCGAGTTAGGATAGTTTTTTTCTACGTTATAAAAACGGAAACCTTATTTTGAAGTATACTATCTAGCGATCACCTTCTCTGAATACCAAAACATTTTGGGTTATCTTAGTTACTGGAACGAAAATCAATCGAACAGTTTGTTAATGAATAATGTTTCAAAAAGTTATATTTTTAAAATAACAATTCTTAAAAAACAACTTTTTTGTTCATTTTTAGTGTGCACATAACGTCATCTTCCCCATGAATACTTCCGGTACCCAATGATCGTGTGCACACCACATGGACACACATTATCTCCCACACTTCCAGCATCCTATGACCATGCATCTGAATACTAATTACTTCCGGCGCTATGTGTACTGGGCGACACTACTCATGGAACCTAACATATATTTTATTCCGCATTAATTATTTTATTAAAATATTGTACAATATTGCAATTGGACAATATTGCAGTGTATATCTCTCCACTAATCAAGCAATTAATGCCTTTCGGCATTCGCATTAGTGTAGAAGACAGTAACTCAATTCAACAGTGCTTTTGGGTAATGATTATAATCTCAAAAACACTGGGACATCCAGGACTGCTGATTTTTATAGACAGACATGGATGCAATGACATTTTCAACATAGGTTCTCCATAATCACAATATTTTGTTTCTGAAAGTGACAGCACACAGAGCGCAGCAGATTGGACGGGTAATGGGTCTCTACTGTACCTAACCATGCTGATCTTACCCCTGTTATCCGTAGCTACCACATGAATCTTACATCCATGTTATCACCGATAGTACGACTTAACACTGACCCTACCAGGTTCATGAAACTTATCAGAATATTGGCTTGGTTCATACATGGACCACCTTACCACCCTGTGCACCTGGCTATGGATCACCTAGCATCTGGCCTAGTATATATACATGAACTTGTGGTTAGAGCTTGATAACTAGCCTAGCTCTGTAGCTCGGTTGGTTAGAGTGCTGCACCAGAATCGCAGGGCAAGCAGGTTCAATGTCCCCCAACCATCATTACAAATATTTTGTATTCTTGTTTTTTAAATATTAAAGGCAGCATTCACTACCTTGTGGGCAAACTAGTAAATGTATATAAATTTCCACTTTCCATCTACAATATCCATCATACTCTCTCTCCTCCGCAGAGGCTTACATGAAGTTTCTAGTGAGGGAAAAGTGAGCGCACAAGGAGTGATTGGAAGAGCTAAATAAAGGAAGCCTCTGCGAGTTAATGCAATCAATATGGCGTTGTATATAATCGTTTGTAGCGAAGTTCGATCAACGATTGGGGGTGTTAAAACATGTTTTCGACTTTCATTTTCAGGCATACTTAAGTATCCTGGGGTGAATTCAATATCAATATCTTCTTCTGTCCATTTGCATCAAAAAATATTGAGAAATTGCAAACGAATATCAATGGTACGAGCTATCTGATTATAAATATCCTCTTAATTGCAACATTTCTTTATAAAAATGACTCTATTGAACTTCGATACTCAGATTATGAAGATTCATTTCAATTTCTTTCACATTTCCGTCGATTTCAAGTTTAAAAAAAGGTCAAACAACTAGTTTGGTTAAAAAACCATACTTCGTCGCATTATCTGGCAGAGCCTCCCCAACTTCATTTCAATCTTCCCATCACACCACATGCACTCACTTTTATTCAGGAAACTTCATGTAAGTTACTTGTAAATACTTAAGGAGGCTCTGCAGAGGAGAGAGCATCGTACTGGCCTCAGTTGAGGGATTTTTAAGCCTGCTTCACATATGCCTGTGGTATGCCTGCTTTATTATTGTTTAAACCTGGTTCACATATTTCACATATTGTCGTTAGCAGTTCAACCAATTAATAATTCACAAAAGAATGTATGTATCAACAGCTGTAAACAATGATAACACAGGCATACCACAGGCATATGTGAACCTGCCTTTTATATAGCTGTTGATGTATACATTCTTTTGTAAACTATTTGGTTTAACTGCTAACGACAATAGCCCGCTGACGGCCGACATCCCGCAGGTATATCATATATGTAATGGCTTATTGCATTTTTTATCCGTACACCCCCTGTTGAGGATACCTACCCTCCGGATTTCCTACCCTCCGGATTTCCAAGTAATGTTTTGTCAGAAGCCCTGGAAAAATGTGGTTTGTAGAAGGGGGTGCCTGGAATTCCAATTGTGTTTAATCAATGACCCTTGGGAATTCATTTTTTTTCCGCATGACTCCGGAATTCCACTGTGAATAAGTTGATCTCCCCTGGAATTTCCAGTTCCGGAATCATTATTTTATCCCCTTTCCCGGAATTTCCATGTAAATCTTATTATTTTGACCCCCACCCACCGGAATTCCAGGTCATTATTTTATCCCCTTTCCCGGAATTTCCATGTAAATCTTTTTTATTTTGACCCCCGCACACTGGAATTCCAGGGTTATTTCGACCCCCACCCACTGGAATTCCAGGTTGGTTTGACCCCCACCCACTGGAATTCCAGGTTGGTTTGACCCCCACCCACTGGAATTCCAGGTTGGTTTGACCCCCACCCACTGGAATTCCAGGGTTAAATATAAAAGGCATCCCCTGGATTTCCAAGGTTAAATATAAAAGGCATCCCCTGGATTTCCAAGGTCCTCAACTGGGGGTGAACGGATAAAAAATGCAACATGCCAATTTAATACTTAATTTCAATATGACACAACATGACAACAAACGTTGGTGATTCTGATTTGCCTTGTTGACATTTTTCTGGCAGGGATTCAGGCGAATCCGATTATACAAAGATTATGTTCTTCGTATTATTCACAATAAAAGCGTTTGACTGCCGGAAAATGTAAACAACGTAAGGGACATATACACGAGTTGTTTCCTAAATGAACAAATTTGCTCGCAAATTTGAACCTACTTGTACATCTCCGCTGTATCAATCATAGGATATCCTTGTTTCAAAGCAATACTGACTGACCGAGAAGTTCCCTCGACATCGTCCTTGGAACATTGATATACTCCAAGACCTAAAACAGGAATGAAATTTCCATCATTTAATGGATATTTGAACTTCAGTGTTAAGTCATCAATACATTCCTTTGCCATTTTCCGACCTTCCAAGTCTCACGCATTCTGCGCACTGAGATTCTGCGTGAGACACACGCAGGGGCTGCGCTAGAATGGTAGGGGGGGGGGATAAATTTTGTCGAGCTGGGTTACGAACATTGGTTACGAAGGCAAATTTTGCCAAGTCACTACAACCACCAATTAATATTTCTTGTCCCAAAATTGTTGGCGAGCGGAAGGGGGGAGGGGGGGGACATCATATTTCTCAATATTATTTTGTGTTCAACCACCGTTGTTCGTTCCATTTTTCCCTAATTGTTTCGTAAATTTCTCCACATTTTTATAATTTTTCCTATCCAATTCCATGTTTTGTCGACTAGGATTCAATATTTTGCCGCGCGACGTTTACTGGGTGTGTTCCCACACACTCCCACCTGGCTTTAGCGCCGGCCCTGGACACACCCGTTGGATTCTCCCGCTCACACGCAGAGAAAGGAAGTTCTCGCCATTTCAATGGTTCTCACGCATTTTACGAACGTCGTAGATTTATGTACATTATTAGGTTTATTACCGTACTTTGTTTAGTTAAAATGTACATGCCAAAATCGGAGGGTCTAAACTGCAGGTTGCAGGTTGGTCTAAACTGCAGGTTGCAGGTCAATGCAGGTCAATGCAGGTCAATGCAGGTCAGTGCAGGTTAATGCAGATCAGTGCAGGACCGCAGGTTAATGTAGGTTAGTGTAGGTTAATGCAGGTCAGTGCAGGTTAATGCAGGCCGGGTAATGGTTCATGTACTTTAGCCTGTGTTGCCTAGTCGGTTTGACAATAATTGTTTTCCTAATTTCCTTCAATTTCTTTCTGTATTATTTACTATAATGGAACTCATGTTATTTACATTGTGCTAGATCAATACATATAATCACTGACAGAAAACAATTAAAGCAAGTCTTTCAGTTCAGTTTTGAACCGAGATTTTCCGAAGTTGACAAGTCTCTCTTTCTCGCTCCGCCCCTCCGTACTACGTCATGTAATGTACACTATAGTGGATCGATATGACAATGAAAGAGAGACTTGGAGCAAGTCTGATGATACACTATGTCTAGGAAAAGTCTCCGAAACAAACTTTTATGAAACAAGTTTCATTCGTATCATAAAAAATCTTAAACCTTTTGTTTTATTTTGAACGACTGGGAAGATTTTTCACTTTTTGAGCATGAATTTCCTTGGAGTCCACATTCTTGCAGTTTTTCGACCTAAAAAAATGTTTCAGAAACTTTGTTTAGGAAACTTTCCCTAGTGTATCAAGGCCTTAAGTTATGTTCAAAGTTTACGAAATTGCGGCCTGTTTGTAGATTACTTTATTAACGTTGGTTATTGTCGATACCGGGATGCTATTTTCTTACTTTGAACGTGATTTTTGACCCCATGTAATGTTAAGCTAGTTGTTAAACCGACTGGGCAACACAGGCTAAAGTACATGAACCATTACCCGGCCTGCGTTAACCTGCACTGACCTGCACTGATCTACATTAACCTGCACTGACCTGCATTAACCTGCAACCTGCAGTTTAGACCAACCTGCACCGACCTGCAACCTGCATTAACCTGCAACCTGCAGTTTAGACCCTCTGTGCCAAAATTACCATTAAAAAGATGGGATTATATACTATAAGACTTTATATCTAATTTTTCGGCAGTCTTGAAAACGTAAATTCAACTGAAAATCTCTTGGAATACCCCAATCATTTCTTCCCCCGGACAATATATGGCGTACAAAGATTTGATTTTTAAATAATAGAGAGGTTCAGATTTGACTTTCACTAACCTCTCACTGGCTTAGTACCCCCATCTGATCCAGGTGATCTCGTGTTCGTATTTTAGCCAATCAGCGTTCAGAAAGGGTTGTCCGAATAGAAATCCATTTTGATGTATTCAGTCAATTATATCTTTCATTATTCTTTATGAAACTAGTTGAAATTTTGTAATTATGTTTGGTTATGAGAACTATAGCTCTGACAAAAATATGGAATCGAAATAAAGTATATTACAGGAGATATTCAGTTGTTTTAATCATAAAATGGATTTCTATTTGACAACTAGTGCCAGTACTTTTCCGCGTATCAAGATCACCTGGATTGGTTAATCGGATGTATTAAATGCATCTGATTGGGTAATGGTCCCTTAGTCAGTTGAACCATTCTTACTCGAACTGACTGTAAAACGAATTTGTAATTTGACATTTTTGTATTGCTGTTCGTTTTAGAAGCCATTTTAAATTCCTAGAGGTATAACAACGCACATTTAACAACAAAAGAGCCATTTCTATAGGTGGACTTTTTTGGGGACACCCTGTAAAACCAACCCCACGGGACTTGCATTAGCAATTAAGAATGTCCGGCAACCCTAATTTGAAGCATACCAAGGTTGTTTACCATTTACATGGAAAACCCATCCAGTTTGAAATTGTGCTAATTGGTAAGCCAAACTTGACTTAGCGGCATTCGCCGCAATGGCCGACCAAACGCTATTCCCGTCGTTTTCTACGGTCAAGGCTTGACGTTTTTGGACGGTGGATCTGTGGCGTTAATTGGTTTGCTGATGTTGTCCAGCTTTCAGCCGATAATCTAACCGATTCTCTGACATCTACCCTTACTACCGCTATTGACATTTTCTTTCCCCTAAAGTCCACCAAGTTACACACAACCGATAAACCATGGATCTCACACGCCATCAAGTCTTTAATCCAGAAACGACAGAACGCATTCAATAATAATGACCCAGTCCTATGGAGGCACTATAAAAATAAAGTTAAGAAAGAAATTTCCAAACGCAAGAAAGCATTTTACGAAGATAAGGTAAGCACCTTAAGAATGAAGATTGTAAGAAATGGTGGAGATTTGTGAATAGCTTATCAGGAAGACGAAATAAGTCGCAACTTTTCACAATCGAGAAGGACGGGTTAGCTTTAACCGACTTCGAGCTTGCTGAACATTTAAACACGTTTTTTTCTATCTGTTAACGAAGACATCTCCCCTTTGGACATAAACAGTATACCTGCTTTCCTCCCAGCGGAAGAACCCCTTCCAAAGATTTCTGAGATTGAAGTCTACAGCAAATTGGCCAAGATTAACCCCTACAAAGCAAGTGGCCCCGCACGTATTCTAAAGGAATTTTCTTTCGAGCTCTCGAAACCAGTTGCACGGGTTTTTAACGTTTCTCTTTCCGAAGGAGTCACCCCAACTGCTTGGAAAAAGTCTGAGATAATACCTATAACAAACGTTCAGCCTGTTTCTGATGAAGGTGACCTTAGACCTATATCCTTGACTCCCTGTCTCTTCAAAGTATTGGAGGACTTTGTGGTAAATTGGATCATTTTGGACTTAGGTCATAAAATCGACCCCCAGCAATTTGGCTGTTTAAAAGGCACTTCCACTACTTATTGCCTTCTCGATATCCTTCATAACTGGCTAAATCACCTCGATAACCCTGGAAAATACATCCGCGTTTGCTTCCTTGACTTTTGTAAAGCATTCGATCGGATCGACCACAACATCGTCATTTCGAAACTTATCAACCTCGGCGTACGAAGAGCCTTGATCCCGTGGATCTGTAGCTTTTTGTCTGGTCGGATGCAGTCTGTAAAAGTTAACCAATTTACCTCTAACTGGGCTCCTGTTACTGCCGGTGTCCCGCAGGGTACCAAGCTTGGCCCTATCCTATTCCTCGTAATGATCAACGACCTTGCCAGCCATTCTCCGTTGAGGTCTAGTAATTGGATGTTTGTTGATGACGTTACCATCTCCCAAGCCATCCATCGTAACTCCCCCCCCTGGAATACAACAAGATCTCCACTCTATTAATGCCTGGTCGATGAGTAATAACATGAAATTACACCCTAAAAAGTGCAAGGACTTTACCATCTCTTTTCTGCGCAACCCCCCACAAGAACTGTCTTCTACATTGTCGATCAACTCCCAACCTTTAGAGAAGGTCTGTTTTAAACTGCTAGGAGTCACCTTACAAAACGATCTAAAATGGAACGCCCATGTTGACTCTATCACGTCCAAAGCTTCAAAGAGACTTCACATTTTGCGAGTTTTGCGTAACTCCGGTGTCTCTGCCAACGACCTCCTGACTATCTACATTTCGATTATCAGATCTGTGCTAGAATACTGCTGTGCAGCCTGGAATACATCTATCCCCTCCTACCTTTCCGACAAAATCGAGAGGGTTCAACATCGTGCTCTACGGATTTTATATCCAAACATGTCCTATTCAACCGCGCTTGCTACCTCTTCTCTTCCCCGTCTATCCGATCGTCGTGATACTCTTTGTAAGAAGGTTTTGGATAAAATAACAATACCATCATCACGCCTTAACCGCATTTTACCTCCGACCCGGATTGAGTCGCATGGCAGAGAACTGCGCCACTCTAGTAATCTTAGCCTATTTAAGTGTAGGACGGACAGATTTAAGAACAGTTTCTTCCCAGCTATGTGCTCACGTACTATGAACAAGTCATGACCGTTGTCAATTAGGTTTACAATCTAAATTTCCATTTTTATATAACTCCATTTCCTAGTTTTAAAAAGTAACAGTAGTCTTCATAATTGTAAGCTTGTAAAAATACTATAATTCACTATTACTTGTATTAGTGCGATTGTATTTTAAATATACCGTCCATTAATTAATTAATTAACTAATATACTAATCTATATAGAACTCATACCTGCAGTCAAGTTGGCTTCAAAGTATCCCAAACATTTCAGGGGATATCGCTGACCGTACGCTACAAACTTCTTGTTCGTATGCTTGAGCGGGCATTGTTTGAACTGTACGTTCTTTGTACAATTGAGAAGAAATTATGTTCTGCTAGCACCCGGTGTCAGCAACCATTTTTATCTTTCGCCCGTTAATGTTTATCAAGACACGATCATCTTTACCCTTGGTAAATAACACGTGCTTTTTCTCTGACCGGCTATCTTCTTCGCCGACCCAACTTTGTCGCTCGACCGCACGAACTTTGTAATTCTTGCCTTTCTTGCGGTTGACTGGCTTACAATTTTATCTCTGGCTTTCTTTGTGTTCTGTTGATCTACACACACGAGCGAAGTGTCCCACTTTATTACCTTTCTTGTCACTAGTACGACATTCCGTCGACTTATGATCACCTCCCGCTACACCTATAGCACAAACGGTTTCTGTCAGTCTGCAACCGTTAGAGATTTCCTGCGGACAAATAATTACTTTCTTGACCAGCCGAAAGTCTCGCTTCGTTGACTGCACTCTTATTTCTTGCTATCTTCACGGCTTTGGTGAGATTTAAATCATCTTGCGACAATAAACGTTCCTTTAGGTGTCTAGAATGGCATTTCTCGACTATTTGATCGCGTAACATTTCATCTTCTAGCTCGCTGAACTCGCACGTTTTAATCAACTCTCTCAGAGCCATCAATGGCTTCGTTTGGGTGTTGCTGCCTGCTTCTAAATCTATATCTTTCAGCAACCACATTTCGCTTGGGTTGGAAATATTCTTCAAGAACTGCTCTTGCTGCCTTCAGATTACTTTTTTATCCAGGAAGCGTACTGAAAATTCTCTGGATCGATAGTCCCAGATAATGGAGTATCGTTGGTAGTTGTACTCCACCACTAGATTTCTTATCAAGCTCGAGAGCTATGGCATAGACATCAAAGGCATCTATCCACACTCCAGGTGATCTTGATACGCGGAAAAGTACTGGCACTAGTTGTCAAATAGAAATCCATTTTATGATTAAAACAACTGAATATCTCCTGTAATATATTTTATTTCGATTCCATATTTTTGTCAGAGCTATAGTTCTCATAACCAAACATAATTACAAAATTTCAACTAGTTTCATGAAGAATAACGAAAGATATAATTGACTGAATACATCAAAATGGATTTCTATTCGGACAACCCTTTCTGAGCGCTGATTGGCTAAAATACGAACACGAGATCACCTGGTTTCCACTCTGCAACACCCGTGTTAAGTTGCTTTGGTGGCGAGAGATTTTCAGCCATCCTCGTCGCCAATGTTGTGCCACTCAGTGTCAAAGAGAATGAATACCTTTATTCATTTAATAGCTCTTCACATATATACACAATCCTGGTAATTTACATACCACTAATGACTTAATTATAATACTAAATTACTAATTATCAATACACTACAATAACTTTAGGAATTGTTCCAATCTCTTTGATTTACAGATGTTCGCCAATCATCCAAATTTATTTTTTACACATAGAAGTGTGAATATTGAGATTGGAGCATTTGGAGGAACTGATAAATTACAACTTCGTTAAGATAAGTTATTGAATATTGGCTAACTGCAAACAAATTATGTTTGAATATAGATACAACTAATTGTTATATTGCATACCCCTCAAAAAAACCCAACTTATAGAAACACCATTTAATTATGGTGTTTCTATTGAAGAAGCGAGCTATGTCTAATACCGAGGTATTTATATTGTTTGCCATTTAAACTGGAAAACTCAAATTTCTTATATTTAAAAAAAAAATCAAAGAAATATGGGTATTCTCTTGAAATTGCGATATTATGTTCCATCACATATTCTTATTCAGTTTTATTTTTCTCTGATATATCCGTTTTTATGATTGGCGTGACAGTTTGGGAAAATACATATAAATCGTCTTTGACGGAAACCTTCAGTACTCTTTCAGAAAAGAGTTGTGCGGGTAATCATGCACTCATCATAACTTATGATGAACTTACTAGTCCTTCATTTAAAAATCATGTTTTTTTTAAACTGCTTGATAATTAAATTATTTAATTTTATTATTTCTTATGCACGACTATCATGCAAATAAACTTCCAAGTGTCTTTAACCATTTCTTTCTTGCCGTTTGCGACAGTCGGCAAGATAGACGAAAGTTTGAAAATTTTAACTAAATCAATCTTCAAGAAAAAAATTTAAAAGTCAATTCATTAACGAATACTAGTTTTATGTTTGTTTCGTATATGTTCATTAATTTCAATTGATATATTTGAATCAACAATTGTGCGACAAGACCGTTGTCAAATGTTGACCCACAGCGACTTGATTACGTGATGAGGCTATCTGACTTCGATTATAGTGCTATAGCTATTTCAGATCACCTGTGCCAATTATGTATTAAATAGGTGTGGAAAAAATAATATTCTGTAAATAATTTAATGGTGCAAGAATAAAATTCGTCTTGTCTTTTCTTGTCTAATACCTCCCTACTACAACCTGGATCACGATCGATAGGGAGAAATTACATGGAGAGGAGAATGCAAGAACTTCATTTTGGTGAGATTTGATGTAGATCAGTGCTTGATAGGTATCCGATAACAGGGACGGCTACGAACGGCTGATACCTTCAACTATATGTCAGGAAGCTCACCTGGAGATTTTCTGGCTGGGGTGCATCTACTTTTCCAATTTTAGGGATTAATTCCTGGCATTCCGTCAGGTTACTACAAAGATGGCTAAACTTTCCAAAGCATGAGATCCATGCATGTGATGGCTTTCTCATTCGTTTGAACCGTTTCTTGTATTCTAGATTCAGGTGCAGAACTTTGATCGGAACCAAATTGGTCGTTGGAACCGTGTCCTACAAAAGGATGATGTTCACATTAATTTACTCCAATATTTACACTATATAAGTCTTAGTCATACAAGACGCCAAGTATTATACCGGTATTTTTTCTCTTTCTTCGCCTGACTCCGAATTATCATGGTGCGCATGTCATCCGTGTCATCTTTTCGGATACGTTTTTCTGGGAAATCGACATTTCCTCTGTCCACGAAATTGAATCCTGTATACAGGGTGTATCAAAAAAAGTAAGACAATTTTGAAATTGCTCTCAATTCCACAATTCATGAAATGTAATTTTTTATATGTATGGATTGCTTGAGTTCTTAAATTATGGAAAATATAAAAAAATTTGAAAATAGTAAATTTTGCTATCCAGGGGGGTGGTCAACTTTTGCTCTCCTAAAAGTGGCTTGCGCACGGAAATGACAAACGGTATTCTTTATTTGAGTTCATGTATGAAAAGTTCGCTATTTGTTGCATTTATGATAAAATTTCGGCAGGATTTTACCGAGTACAAATCCTCCGAAAAGCCTATGACAACGTTACATTTTTCTCTGTCGGTGCTGTTCATGCTTCATTATGAATTCATTTCGAGTTGTTTGTGCTGAAACGCATTCTCTCGTATAATACCCCGTACATGCACTTTGAAATGGCGATGCCACAATTTACCCCGCAGCAGAGAGCTTTTATGCATGGTATCAGAGTTCCTCCGTAGCAACAACATAAACTTGGTTCGCCAAAGTTTCACGAACGAATATCCAGATGTACGATGCCCTTCACGTATTCGCAAGTTTATGTTGTTGCTACGGAGGAACTCTGATAACATGCATTGCCATAAAAGCTCTCTGCTGCGGGGTAAATTGTGGCATCGCCATTTCAAAGTGTACGGGGCATTATACGAGAAAATGTGTTTCAGCACAAACAACTCGAAAGCACAAATTCCATGGAAATTCCATGGAACTCTCATGGGAGTAAAAATGAATTCATAATGAAGCAAGAACAGCACCAACAGAGAAAAATGTAACGTTTTCATAGGCTTTTCGGAGGATTTTTACTCTGTAAAATCCTGCCGAAATTTTATCATAAATGCAACAAATAGCGAACTTTTCATACATGAACTCAAATAAAAAATACCGTTTGTCATTAGGGGAGCAAAAGTTGACCACCCCCCTGGATAGCAAAATTTACTATTTTCAAATTATTTTATATTTTCCATAATTTAAGAACACAAGCAATCCATATATAGCAAAAATTACATTTCATGAACAGAATTGTGGAATTGAGAGCAATTTCAAAATTGTCTTACTTTTTTTGATACACCCTGTATAGGTTTTTAATAACTTAGCTGTAAAGGATAAAATTTAGCAAAACACAAAACACGTCTATTACCAAACTAAAATTATACTCATACTCACTTGTGTTAATAGGTACATCACGGTCGCGATTATTGGCTGAAACATCTGTAACATGTTCATTTAGAGATCCCTCCGATTGAAGTGCATTTGGTAAGAGTTTTGGCGTATCAGCGAACTGTTCTCTTTGTTCAAGCATATAATGAACGGTTTACGTAGTTTATAAAGTTTCTGGTTCATACATAATACATTTATGCACAGAACAAACTGAGAACATAAATTGACATTTCACGTGACTTTGGTGATATAATCTTTGTACTTCGGGATTAGGAGTTGCTGTAATTTTGTAATTGCGGCTGCAAAAAATCTTTAAAAACGTACAATTTGTTTACTTGTGCGTTGCGTTTTTTTATGAAAGTGTGGGCTTCTTTTTTATGAAAGTGTGGCTTTCTTGAGTTTCTGCTTATTTTTTAAGGTAGTAATATAACCACTCAGCACAGCATTTTCACATTGGTACTACCAACACTGGTACAGACAGTTTTAGTATGGGATTCTATACACACTTCCCCACACAACTAAGTTGTAAGGTGTCATATAAAGTAAATTAGCATTTATAGCATTTTGAATAAAGCATATTTAAAGCATTTTATTTTGTTTTATTTTATTTTAGAAACTTTGTCACAACGTTAAGATTACATTATACAAATAAGGAACTAGGGATCCAAGGATAGTGCAATGTTTCTGAAAGCTTGAAAAGTCATTGCGGAAATATCAAATTTTTCAAACATATTGTTCATAGTTTTGCAGTTAATTTGACGCGGTTCGCGTTTAATTAATTTTGTTGTAAATTACCAGTACGCTTGAAGTAGACGAAATTTGGAACTTTTAGATGAACTTTTGAACATATTACAGCCATTTTGGTCGGTCCAACCATACCACAAATCGCAAAAATTTCCGAGCTTTGTTTACGTTTCACGGTTTGTGACACAGCTAACAGTAGCTTGCCGGAAGCTACATTTTTAATTAATGTCGTACATTTGTCGTACATGGATGTCTCAATTGCTTATATACATAACACAGTATCAAAAAATTAGTTTTGTCGATATCCCTGTATATTATTTTGTAGCATCTCAATTTATTTAATATACAGAACGCAGACAAGTTTATACTTACGATAAGATCGGGCCGAAATTTCGGCCACATCACGCATTAATTGCCAAAACAGTAAATTTGCCAACTTGCCAACTTTTTATAAACGTAAACATTGCCATCGACATGACATTGTATTCAAGTAAATGTATTAATACGATGACCTACGAATTGTACCTAAGACATAATAACTTTTAGTCTTGAATTCAAATAAATTTATTGAAACAAAGCAAAGGCTTTGTTATTAAAAGCTAGTATATCTCGATTATAGTATTATGCCAACAGCAAACTTCGCGCTTGTTATTATCCTTTTACTTCAATTACGGCACAAAAACCAAATATCACTCATACATTCATGCAATGATGCAAGTCATATATTACTATCCATACTAGAAAATACATGCATGCAGAAACCCTCGCCTTGCAGACAAAACCATTGTATTTTCCGAACATGAAGTATCTAAGTTGTCATGGTAACACGATAATTTTTTAAGAATATTCTTACAAATGAAAATCGCCTAAAAATATCACTTTTAATTACAAAATTATTAATTTCCCAACATATTTATGTTAGGTATGTAATTATACGTAATACAAGCTTCAATTTAAGGTAAAATTTAACCACAAACAATTCACAAAACGTTTTAAAGTGTTCTTTATAAAACTAAACTGCCTTTAACTATTAAATGGCTTTATCGATAAACTTTGAGTTTGCAATAAAATAATTTCAAATTCTCGCTTGCAAATAACTTTGCTTTATTTTTTATTTAAAAAATTCAATATAATAAAAAAGGGAATCAATATTAAAGATACACTGAAATTATATGCTGTCTTGTTTAGTTGTTTCATATACGCAAAGGCCGTCGGGTTTTAAATCCATTATAAAATCGATATTTAAAACAAACTTACCTTCGTTAACGTCGGCTCCCTTCTTTTAGCCGATTCTTTCGCAGTTCCTCTCTCAGAGAGCTTTTGAAATTTACAAAATCTTGCAAAAATGCGAGCAAAAATGAAATATATTTGCAAGAAATTCAACAATCATCAAATCAACTCAAAAAATGTTTGCTATTTCGCTGTCGTCATGCAGTCGTTATAATGCAAACTTTAAATTGGACCAATCAGTGTCCGCTATTCGTGACAGTCCGCCATATTTTTGAGATCAGTGAGGATGACCACCCACCCAACACCGT
>CACRXK020005637.1:0-27441 GCA_902702795.2 Paramuricea clavata
TAATAGAAAGCAAATACACAACATGAACGGTCTCATTGTACGTTGATTATTGGTGGCAATAATAACAAAACTTGGTTGATAGGAATGGAAGTGCGTGGAAAATAAACTCAAAATACAAGGGAAATTCGACGTTTCGAGCGAAGGCCCTTCTTCGGGGAGTCAGTAGGCAAATTTCTCGACCAAGAACTAACTTCCTGACGAAAAAACTTCGCTGGAAACGTCGAATTTCTCCCTACATTTTTCAAGTACATCACTATCAGCCATTCTGTTATATAAGAGTTACCATCTAGCGCAAACATGGCTTCCACAATAATGAAATATAAAGCATGAAACACTGTTGGTTTGGCAAAACAAATGGCGCTGCGAGAAAGATGTATCAGTTTCTTCTGCTCAAAAGAGTCCATCTCTATTCTCTTCCAATAAGGGTGGATTAATCTCATTTTTCGTTCATGTTTTTGAGTTTATTCTAACGATTGCGAAATCTCGCGCATCAATAATTTTTGTTTTGTAAAGTGGAAACACCACATGAACTTTTTGCGAGCTAAACTTTGATACTCGTGTTGTTTACAACCTGCATCTCTGAATATTCACATTTTTATAATCAGAAATTCTGTAAGAACCGAGATATTGTACAGATTCAATAAAGAAAGACTCCAGGGAACAACTGGGCGATATTTTTATCGATATTTGACCGTACGGGCAAAAATCAAAAGCTGAAACCATGTCTAGCAAATGCGACTTGTGCAACAAGATATTTTCCCAGAGAAGCTCTTTGCTAAGACATAAAAGAACACACACTGAAGACAAACCTCATGAATGTGATGTTTGCAACAAAAGATTTTCCCGGTCACCTGCCTTGACTGTACATAAGAGAACACACACTGGAGACAAACCTTATGAATGCGATGTTTGCAACCAAAGATTTTCGCAGTCAGCTCACCTTACTGAACATAAGAGAACACACACTGGAGACAAACCTTATGAATGCGATGTTTGCAACAAAAGATTTTCGCAGTCAGCTCACCTTACTGAACATAAGAGAACACACACTGGAGACAAACCTTATGAATGCGATGTTTGCAACAAAAGATTTTCGCGCTCAAGCACTTTAACCGTTCATAAGAGAACGCACACTGGAGACAAACCTTATGAATGTGATGTTTGCAACAAAAGATTTTCACACTCAAACACATTAGTTAGACATGAAAGAACACACACTGGACAGCAACCTCATGAATGTGATACTTGTAAGAAGAAATTTTCATGCTTGAGCAACTTAGTTATGCACAAACGAACACATACTGGAGAGAAACCTTATGAATGTGATGTTTGCAACAAAAAATTTTCACAATCGGGCAACTTAGCTACCCATAAAAAAACACATACTCAAGATAAATCTTATGAATGTGATGTTTGCAACAAAAGATTTTCGCATTCAGGTCACTTTACTGAACATAAGAGAACACACACTGGAGACAAACCTTATGAATGCGATGATTGCAACAAAAGATTTTCGCGCTCAAGCACTTTAACCATTCATAAGAGAACACACACTGGATACAAACCCTATGAATGTGATGTTTGCAACAGAAGATTTTCACACTCACACTCCTTAGTTAGACATGAAAGAACACACACTGGACAAAAACCTCATGAATGTGATGCTTGTAAGAAGAAATTTTCATGCTTGAGCAACTTAACTATGCATAAACGAACACATACTGGAGAGAAACCTTATGAATGTGATGTTTGCAACAAAAAATTTTCGCAGTTAGGTCACTTTACTGAACATAAGAGAACACACACTGGAGAGAAACCTTATGAATGCGATGTTTGCAAGAAGAGATTTTTATGCGCGGGCAACTTAACCAAGCATAAAAGAACACATACTGGAGTCAAACCTTATGGATGCAATATTTGTAAGAAGAGATTTTCACAATCAAGCCACTTAGCTACTCAAAAGGGAACACATACTGGAGACACACCTTTTGAATGTCACGTTTGCAACAAGGGATTTTCAGAATCACATAATTTAACACGACATAAAATATCAGCACACAAGGTAAAGCAGTGTTTTGAGTGCGCTAAATGTAAGAAAACATTCACAGAACATAAAAGTCTCAAACGTCACTGGAGAGTACATTCAAGAGATGGCTTATTATTCTGCAACAGTTGTGGCAGGGAAATTATTCAAGAACAAGGACATGTTGGTGAGATACTGAGTGGTGATTATCTTGTGTGTGACAAGTGCGACAAACAATTCCCTGATATTGAAAGTTTATATCAGCACAAAGCCAAAGACCATGGTACGTCCTACCAATGGGATGTCTGTAAGGAATTAGACGCAAAAGAAGCAACTGGCATTGGTTATATCTGTTGTGTCTGCGATGCCGAGTTTGAAATCCCCACCAAACTTGAAGATCATATGAGTATGCATGACAATGTGCTGCCCCACCAGCAAGGCAAGATAAATTGAAAATCGCTCGTTCATGTGGGTGGTGATCTTCTGCATGTGATCACTCTTACTCTGTTTACACTTTTCAATTGCCAGCTCTCAATTGCTGTCACATGTGCGTTTTCTCAACTTTACAGGAGATTCAGTTCTCTAGCAAAAGGTTCCATATTGTCGATATGCGAAAAGTGCATCATATTTTCAAATATTAATATTTTGGAAATATCGATATTTATCAAAGATATATTGATATATCGCATCAACCTAGCTAATGTGTTGTGTTAAAACCTCTCTTGAAATTTATTTGAAACTGTTGTGAAGTTGTTTGAGATTGTTTGAAATTGGTTGAATTGTTTAGAGATTCTTTTGACACAGTAATGCAATGAGTCAATGTAACTGTTTATAAATATGATTGAAAGGTGATATTGATAATTGACTGTAATGCATTTTGAACTAAAGTCATTGTGTACATATCTGGGTTTTTTGTTAGAAGTTTGTTAAAATAGTGTATTCTTAGTATAATAAGATTTGGTTAGAATAGTAGTACTTTGAACTTTGTCTTTGTAATTCATTTTGTCATTGTCAATTTTATATCTATTTTGAAATTCGATGTATCTACAAGCATGCATGGGCGACACCAGCCGCATCTGCAAGGAGGAGTGCTGGTTCTCCATGGGGTGGTGCATGAGGGAGCCTTACTGCCCAATCTCCTCTGTAGTCTACAACGGCTGCCATCCGAACATCACCATTATTTGAGATGGTCGAATCTGCATGTTAGCCGTTGTTATGTTTTATATTATATTGACGTGTCTATATCGTCTTTTTCCATGTATGCGTGATTGGATAGCTTCTGTAGCACAGTGTAGTAAATCTGCTTGTTACACTGGCTGCAGCCTGTCTCATAATTTATCCTTGCTGAAAATGCTGGGAATTTTTCGTGTTTTTTTTTGTTGTCGCAGGTGTGACTTTCCATTGCGGCATCCTTGGCTCAGGATTGCGCAATTTAGCTAAAACATGCTCACGACTATTATTAGGTCCAATTCTACACAATGTTAATCAGAACGACTTTCGTGTTAAACTACGTTCGAAATCTTAGACGCTGTAATTGTGTGATGTATTTTATTATATTTCATTGCGCATGCGCTCGAACTTTTCTGTGTTTTTCGATATATCGCTGACTCTATTGGCTTTGTATCGATTATTTTGTGCCGTCCTCTGAATGTTTGTGATCATGAAGTGACGGCGGTCAAGAAGTGAAGAACATCTACATGTTTCAAATTATTTGTTATGTATTGCGATGTTATTTTACCAACCGCGCGGCCAGTGTGAACGCCTGAGCAGGCGTCTACATCTTGTTAAAGTACAGTATATGGCTGTATAACAACCTTAACATGTTTATTATTTAGCCGTGTTATTTAAATATAAACATTCTGAGTATTGTACGGGAGTATCTAATTGGAGCAGGTAGCGGGTCGCGGGTATAAGGAGCGGGTAATTAAAAAAGGAGCGGGAAAAAGAAGCGGGTAATTAAAAAAGGAGCGGGTAATTTGAGTAATTGCCCAGGTGCTAAGCGCTTGTGGGAAATTTTAAAGAAAAAAAAGACATTTTTTTATGAAAGTGTAACAACATGAGGACCATTTTTACTAAACGAAACCATTGACTTCACATAAAAAATCTCGAAAATTCTATCAAATGTTAAATTGACAGATATTTAACAGCCTGAACATGTCTTATTATGACGTGCTGAAAATACGTACACACCAGCGCAACGTTTTTGGGTCACCAAACGGACAAAAATGATTATAACATGCACAAGTGCTACTCAAAACTCTACAGTCTGTCTCAGCTATTGCCTCACCAAACTGTGGAAAACTATGAACATATTGAACGCGGTTTGCACGGTTAGGGTTTAGGTTTGCAGAACACCATTGAACTTATTCAGAAACTGATAGTGGTGTAGCATATAAACACATTTTTAGACCACACGTACAATAGAGCAAAAGTTTCCAAACACAGGGTGTTTTAATAAGGCGCTCACGTTCAGTTAAAACCAGTGAACTCTAAAACCCCGTTTGCACTACGCTCAATTTTTGGTACGGCACGGATAAAATCGGTACCCGTATTGGTACGGTGGTTCTTTTAAGAACCAAAAAAGTGGTACGTTACAAAAATTGAGTGTAGTGTAAACGGGGCTTAAGGGAACTGGAAAGATAACTTAGCTGCGATCTTTGAAGCCACTCATGATGGCCGCCATGTACGTAAAGCATGTATGTATTGTATATAAAAAAACGGATGGCTAAAAACTTGAAATTCGGATAAATTTATAGTAAAAATGGTTTATAGTTTCCTTTGCTCCATAGATTTAGTAATGCATTACCACAGTTTGGTGAGGCAATAGCCGAGACAGACTGTAGAGTTTTGAGTATAGCACTTGTACATGTTATAATACTTTTTGTCTATTTGCTGACCCAAAAACGTTCCGCTAGTGTGTACGTATTTTCAGCACGTCATAATAAGACATGTTCAGGCTGTTAAATATCTGTCAATTTAACATTTGATAGAATTTTCTAGATTTTTTATGTGAAGTCAATGGTTTCACTTAGTAAAAATTGTCCTCATGTTGTTACACTTTCATAAAAAATGTCTTTTTTTTTCTTTAAAATTCCCCACCGGCGCTTAGCACCTGCGAAATTACCCGCTCTTTTTTTTTAATTACCCGCTCCTTTTAGCCGCTCCTTTTTTGATTATCTGCTCCTTTTACCCGCTCTTTTTTTAATTGCCCGCTCCTTTTACCCGCGACCCGCTACCCGCTCCAGTTAGATACTGGCCCATTGCACCTCCGGGATCTTACTTTGAAAATAACCATGCTAATAGCATTGCTCTCTGGTCAACGTTGTCAAACCATTCACGCGCTGGATATCAGTGATATACAAGTGGCATGTCATCCAAACCAGCATAATGTTTTCTAGATAAACAAGCTATTGAAAACCTCAAAACCTGGGAAACACTTCAGCCATTTGACGCTACAAGCATAACAAGCAGATCAACAGCTATGTATTTTCAAAACTATTCAAGTCTTATGGTCAAAACGAAGCCCCTTAGAGGCAACCGCTGTCAACTGTTCATAAGCTACCAGCAGCCAGATAAGCCGGTGACAACTGATACCATTGCAAGGTGGCTGAAAACAGTTCGAATTCTGGATAAACCAAGAATCAACACTAATATTTTCCATGCACATAGTACCAGAGCAGCATCAACATCTGCTGCAAAGACGCAAAATTATCCGTTAACACCATCATGATGACGGCAGCTGGGTGGACACACGCTTTGATATTTAGCAAATCTATGATCAACCGGTTATTTCAGAATCTACAAAGAACTCTGACATAACTTTATGTAATCATTAAATACAAGAAATACATGCATGAATGCATGCAACTACCCTCGCTTATATTTTCCCAACATTGTTTCAACATGAAGTATTCGTAATTACGCCAACACTGAACGCAGGCTCGTGTTGCACGTCATGTTACTCATGGCAACACGATAATTCTTTTTTTAATTTTAAATTTGTACAAATCGGGAAAAATAGATCAAATTTAAACACTCTTAAATACAGAACTATCAATTTGACAATTTCTAAAATATATAAAGTAGGTATAATATTTTGGTTTCTGTGGGATTTATTATAATGTAAAATTCAAAACGAAACTCTACGTAAAACGTTTTTAAATGTGAATTGAAATCAACTGCATTTTGCCGGTGTTTTGTATAAACTCTTCAACTCGAATTTCAACTTATTACTCGCACTTTGAAATAAAATAAATTTAATTCGTACAGGACGCTGATGAAAATAATTTGCTTTCCTTTTTATCATAAACTTCTACACAGGTTAATTTATTAACTAAGAAACATGCGCAAACAATGCATAGGAAAGACTTGAACATCCAGAACAAAAAACTTGCCCTATACTTTAGGTATTCTCATTTCTCAAACTAAATCAATTCTTATAAATGGTCACGTTTAAAAATGGTAAAAACATTTTTCAATTTGTTATGTGAAACGGATTTTCCAAGCTTTCTGACATGCATTTTTTATAATTGTTTGCCTCTTCACTCCGCCAACGAAACCACGCACGGTAACCCACGCCCGCGATCATTGATGAACTTTAGACTTCGCTAATGCTTTCGTTTCCCCGGGTGTAAATAGCCGTGCAGAATTAGTACCCTCGCCCCGGGCTTACGCCCGGAAGGGCAATTTCAGTTCCTAATAAAAGTTCCTTGTTCGATTTATCGATAAAGAATTTGCATAGTTTCATGCTAATGGCCATTGCTTTCAAATCTCACGTGACTTCGTAGCGACGAAGACCAATGGCGAAGTGGAATTAGAAAATCATACGAGACTTGAAACTGAAGTTAAATTGAAAGTATGCGAGTCATTGGTCAGGTGCGAAGAAGTCACGCACCCACCCATTCACATTATGGATTAGCATAAACTGCTATCAATAATTACCCTACCCGCATTACAGCAGTTCTTAATGTCTGTTTTCCGCTTCTGTTCAATTGTACCGAAACATAGCGTATTTCTTTGTTTCCTGAGCGGTAGTGTGGAACTAATGACTTCGACACAAAAGAAAATGCTGTGGTATGTTACGATACGGTTGAAGTGAAAAACGGGCGTAATGGTCATTCAGAACGTATCTCATTGTCATGCGGATCAATCCAGAAAAGTCAATTGCACATTGTGGTAGTGGTAAGCAATTTTATTTCTCAATTTAATATAATATTTTAGCATTTTTTGAATTTTGGCTATATATATTCTATCATAGTAAACTAATATAAAAATGCAACTATACCCCAACAACAACATGTGAGCTTCGGATGACTCAATCTTGTTCCGCGAGCCTGCAATCCTCTGGAAGGAACACGAGACCCTGGAATAATCCGTTTCAGGGAGGAATCTGATTGCATGGCCGTTGATATGGAATGCGCAGTTCGGTCTTAGCCGAGCCTGCGTAGCCGTAGCAGGCGTTTAGTGCGGGCGGGGGAAGAGAGGGCGTCGTTAAATAAACGCCCGCCCAAATGCCTATTATTATTATTATTATTAAAAATTTCCAAACTAGCAGTAACAACTGAATTACTTTGGAATTACAGGGTATAAGAACATAGGTATTTAATCTATTCTATATTTACAGGTAAAAATAGGTAAGTTAGATAAAAATAACGTTAGTAATCTAAAGTTTACTTATTATTATAAGCACGAGACGCAGCAGGAATGAAACTGTTCGAAAAACGTTCAGTTCTACACCTAGGTACTAATAAGTTGGGATAAGACCTCAGATTATAAGTTTGAAGACTTTTAGGCGGTACTAAGGCATTCAGTTTATGAGTGGATTCCAACATCTTCGAAAAAAGTCGCTTGCAATGGACAGTTCTACGTTCGTAAAGAGTCATCAAGTTAGCTTTAAGCAAACATTCAGCATAAATAGTTCCAGGGAAAATAATTTTTAATGCCCTTTTTTGTATTTTTTCAACTTGATCACTCAGGTAATGAGGAAGGCCATAATGCCACACCTGACAAGCATATTCGACAATTGGTCGAATATGTGTACAATAGGTTGAGATCAGAATATGAGTCGGTAAAGCATTTCTTTTAAGAAGGCGCAGACCGTACAAACGCTTCGCGGCTTTCTTGCAAATGTAGTCAATATGGCAGTTCCATTTGAGGTCGTCCGAAAGGACAACGCCCAATAGTTTGGCCTCGGAAACGACGTCGACCTCTTGACCGCGAATGGTAATGGGGGCAAACGATGGAGTAAGCTTAGAAAAGCAGACACGCAATTCTTTGGTCTTTGATACGTTTAACTTCATATTATTGTCTGATGACCATTCAGAGCAGCTGATGATGTTAGCGGATAACTGGGAAGGGGAATTGTTTGATATTATTTCCCAAAGGCTAGTATCATCGACAAATTTAACAGTTTCATCCACTACAGCCAAGTCATTTATCATGATCAAAAATAATAGCGGGCCAAGCTTCGTTCCTTGTGGGACGCCGGCGTTTAAAAACTTCCACTCCGAAAAGAACTGACCAACACGGGTTCTTTGTTGTCTGCCTGTTAGGAAGTTTGCGATCCAGTTGAGTAACACGGGATGAATTTCCATGTCTTTCAATTTTTCCACCAGAATGTTATGATCTAATCTATCAAACGCCTTGGCAAAATCAAGTAAACAAATCCGTATAGTGTTGCCTTGTTTGTCAGCTGCTTCAAACCATTTATGTAGCATGTAGATTAATGCCATACTAGTGCTTGAACCCTTCAGCGAACCAAATTGCAAGGAATCAATTTTTTTTTGAGACGGAGTCAAGTAGCCATTTGTAGGGAAAGGATTCAAGAATCTTGCTGATAATTGGTGTGAGGGAGATTGGTCTGAAGTCAGAATCAACATCTTTAGGAGGCGAAGATTTTTGAACTGGTGTAATATTTGCTGCCTTCCATATTGAGGGAACAAATCCTTCACGAACTGATGAATTAAAAATAGAACACAAAGGTCGACACAACACTGAAGCGTTTTCGCGGAGAAGCCAAGAAGGAATTTCATCAGGACCAGCAGATGAATGAAGTTTAGATAATAATAGGGCCTTTTCAGTCTTCTCGACAGAGATGCACAAATCATCTGGAATGTCATTTGTGGGAAGGGGGAACCAGTTTAGATTGGGTAAGGAGGACCCTACAGCAACGAACTTGTCGTTGAGCAAATTTGCTAAGTCGGCATCAGAGTAGGATTTACCTTGGAACATCATTGTAGATACATTCTTAGAAGACTGAAGACCGGCAATATTCTTCACCGCTGACCACCATTTACGAGAATCGGACTGTTGAACGCCCGCGATACTTTTATTGTAGTAATTTAGTCGTGCTTTTTTGCAAAGTGCATTGACTTTGTTTCGATAGAATCTGAACATCAGGTTATTGCCAGCCGCCCATGCTGTCTGCCGCTTGGAAATAAGAGATTTTATTTCGGAAGTAATCCAAGGCTTGTCACTAGAATCAATTTTGATTTGTTTCCAAGGCAAATGTTCGTTTATGATATTATCAACGATGGTGGAAAAATACTGGAACTGCTCGTCACAAGATTCCATATGGTGCAAAAGTAACCAATTAACTTTCGACAGATGATCGCTAACAATTCGACGATTGGTTGGGCGAGAGTCTCGTACTAAACGTGTAGACCTTGTGCCACCATAAGAGTTAGCTGGAAGAGGTTTAAGAACGATGGAATTATGATCGGAATGTCCAATTGGAGAAATTACCAGGGCAGAATTATAAAATTTAGAAATGTTGGTAAATATTTTATCTAAAATATTCTTTCCTCTAGTAGTGTCTTTGACTAACTGCTTGAGGTTAAAGGAACTGCATAACTGGCGATGTTTAAATTGGTTAAAATCTCCGGCTAAAATAATTCCTGCACCGGGATTGGTGGAAAGGACAGAATCAATTGATTCGGTAAGGTGTGAAAGAAGGGCTTTGTCGTCACTTCCAGGTGGATGGTACACGATTCCCAATACAATTGAATTTAAACCACGAGGCAAGCGGTGAGGTTTTAAGAGTAACGAAAGCGACTCATATTCGTGACTTTCAATCTCTTTAAGATGAATGAACGGAAGCATGTCCTTTACAAAGACACAGACTCCACCTCCTCGTCTGCTGTCGGAACGATCATGCCTCAGTAGGAATAACCGCATAAATCTATTGCTGAATTAGGAACATTTGAAGAAAGCCACGTTTCGGTAACAACGACAATGTCTGATGTATAGGATTTTACTGTAGCAGACAGTTTGTCAATCTTGCTGATCAGCGATCTTGAATTAGAAACAAATAAATTCGGTAGAGAAGAGAGTAAGGGCGTTTTTTTGGTTTGGTGGCCACTAATATAAATTAAGTTATTTCTACGGTTGAAACTTTTCCCTGGTACTGGAACAGATTGATTTTCCATTTGTATGTGTTCAGGACAAAGCTGTAGTGTTCTTAATTGACTAGGTTTTGCATTTATTTTTCTTTGAAAGTTTGATACGCGATGGGTTATTCTCACAGGAATTTTTTGAACAAGAAGTTGAACGGGAATCGAACTGTAATTTTCATGTGATTCTCTCTCATTTTCTTTAGAATTTACTTTGCTGTCAGCTGGCGAACAAGATTTAAATGCGCCAACCATTCCGCTCTTCGAACAAGAGGCAAGGGCGGGGGACGCTCCAGAAAGCTCTGCCGAAAAGGACAGTTATCAGTATTGTCACACTCAGACATGCATTCGTCGCCGTCTAAGACAATAAAATTTAGCAAAATTTAGTTAAAAATTCTTGGTTAAGGCGGGACTTATTGCCTGATATAAACAACAATTTAAACATCTTGGCCCAAACTCGCCTTTTAGCATTTGATTTTTGGATAAGTCAGTTGGCAATATAAAATTGACCATTGGATATACCACCAAGGAATATCCAAAAATCAAATGCTAAAATAAAAGCAAGTTTGAGCCAAGATGTTTAAATTCTTGTTTATATCAGGTAGGAAGTCGCATCTTAACCTTAACCAAGAACTTTTAACTAAATTTTGTGTATAACACAGTTCTGAAGGAATTCGAAAATAATGCTGACGTCAGCCTTTTATTTTTCAAGTCGCTGCAACTCAGGAGGAATTAATTATATTGATTCAAAATTTTTGATGAGCCCTCGTATGGTGGCCGATCGCTATCATTCGTATTTTTGTTAATAATAAAAACAAAATAACGTCTATACGTATTTTAAATGTAAACAGATTACAAATTGCATTTCAAATTGATAAACGATTTGAAAATAATAATCAAAATCAAATCAAAATGAGAATCAAATCAAAATCAAAATAAGAATCAAAGTCAAATCAAAATCAAAACGAGAATCAAAATCAAATCAAAATGAGAATCAAAATCAAATCAAAATGATTTTACAATTGCGAATAAAAGTGAATATGAAGTGAAATTTTATCGGCCTAGCGCTATCAAAATTCATTTGAAATTTCATATGACTTTAAAAGATAAATCACAATAAAATGCAAAAAAATGAAATTTAAAAAATTTTAAAATGAAATCGAAATTTTATCGGCCTAGCGCTATCACAGTATACCATAAAGCATTGCGCGCTATTCAAATGAAATTCGGTGATTGCGCATGTGTTCAAAATTTACATGTGCTCCGTCCTCCTGTCGAACATGACGGATCGAGCAGCTTGGAAGAATTTTAAAAAGCAAATGACAGCGAAACGAGGAAATAAAAAGAATACGTCTGGTGTCAAAATCCTAGAGGAAGAGTCAATGACGGTTCAACGTTTGAGTGCGGATGTATCGGGTAAGGCACAGAAATACACGAGAATTGGCGCAAGGGAATTCGTTCCGTTCGAATACGAGGAAGTGACGGTAGAAAATATCAAACTGGCATGCTTAAACCATTTCGATATTAGTGAAACTGCCGTTTGTGATGTTGTAGCAGGTGAGCAGGGTCCGTCCTGTTCTTCTGTTAACTCATTAACTGGCAAGCTGTTACAATGTTACCACCCCTTAAAGTGGCAAGCAATATGGCGAATTCATGATTGAATTCCAAGCTTTCACCAAAATGCCAATATCTCAGAAACAATTGCATAAAAAAGTCTGATCTTTTCAACCAAACATGAATGATATATGATTGACCAAATTTAGTTTAGATGACCTTGCATACCTATATATATCACTAGTTTTTTCAGTCAGTGTTTTTATTTATAAAGCAGTGACACTTTGTTTTCCATGTCACTCATCACCTAAAGGGGCAATATCTCCATAAATTTATATAAAAACCAAAAAAAAAATCATTTACTAAATTAATCCCCGAGCCGGCGGCGCGAAGCGCCGTGCGAGGGTACTAATTCCCCCCGGCTATTTACACCCGGGGAAACGAAAGCATTAGCGGAGTCTAAAGTTCATCAAATATCGCGGGCGTCGGTCACCAACGATGGGTGGTCATCCTCACTGATCTCAAAATATGGCGGACTGTCATGAATAACGGACACTGATTGGTCCAATTTAAAGTTTGCATTATAACGGCTGTATGACGACAGCGAAATAGCAAACATTTTTTGATTTGATGAGTTGATGATTGATAAATTTCTTGCAAATATTCTTCATTTTTGCTGGTATTTCTGCAAGATTTTGTAAATTTCAAGAAGAAAGGGCGAAAGAATCAGCTAAAAGAAGGGAGCCGACGTTAACGAAGGTAAGTTTGTTTTAAATATTGATTTTATAATGGCTTTAAAACCCGACGGCCTTTGCGTATATGAAACAACTAAACAAGACAGCATATAATTTCAGTGTATCTTTAATACTGATTCCCTTTTTTATTATATTGAATTTTTTGAATAAAAAATAAAGCAAAGTTGATTTGCAAGCGAGAATTTGAAATCATTTTATTGCAAACTCAAAGTTTATCGATAAAGCCATTTAATAGTTAAAAGCAGTTTAGTTTTATAAAGAACACTTTAAAACGTTTTGTGAATTGTTTGTGGTTGAATTTTACTTTAAATTGAAGCTTGTATTACGTATAATTACATACCTAACATAAATATGTTGGGAAATTGATAATTTTGTAATTAAAAGTGATATTTTTAGGCGATTTTCATTTGTAAGAATATTCTTAAAAAATTATCGTGTTACCATGACAACTACTTTAGATACTTCATGTTCGGAAATACAACGGTTTTGTCAGCAAGGCGAGGGTTTCTGCATGCATGTATTTTCTAGTACTATGATAAATATACACTATAGTACCTGATTCTACCACAGTCCCCCAAATTTGCTTCGGAAGAAATAGGATAATGCAGGCGCAAACATGCAGTTGCAGGCGCCAGCGGGTTGGAACAGTAGCACGCAAAGGCCAATGGGAATACTCTGACCATTTTCACAAAATGGTCAGAGTATTCCCAGCTGATTTTCATCAAACAACGCGGGATCACAGATTAATAATATATTATTAATCTGTGGTAGGATGAGCGTCGACTGCGGGACTAGTACTATATGATTGCATGGTTGAAATACATTAATTCTCCCTTTTATGTGACACTGCCATTGGCTTAACCAAAATTATAGTTTTCGGAAAGTGAAACATATTGTGTAATTTATCTTTTGAAATACGATAATCATCGGCAATAACTTCACTACAGAAATATATTTCAGGCAATATACATAAATATATATGCATGGTTACTTTGAACAAAATTATTGTTGGAAATAGCTGGAAATACAGTTTCCGGGCTTGTAATTTTCAAACTTTTCTGGGAGGCATTCCCCAGATCCATACCCACCAATGACAAATGACAATGAGTACAACCATATGCTTGCACTGCCCAATATTCAATAATCAATATATAAGTGCCCTGGGTGAAACAAACAAATTCTGGCTAGAAGATCTAAGAGTCGAGATGGCTTGACTCTGCGCATGCAGTAACTCAGATATGCCGGGCAAGGCCACGAAGTGATTCAGTGTATGACATGTAATTAGCATCAGCCTGCGAACAGGCTCTCTTTGAAATTTGAGAGAGAGCCTGCAAGCCTAGCTAATAAAACCGCGTCTGTGCGTTGCTTAGAACGACGCAAGGTTCCCACGGGTTGAAATTGAGTAGTTGGTTATTAACTGCCATAAAAGGTAATGACATTTACACAACAATAGATTCAAGGTGTCAACACAAAGTGCGGAAATCGAAAAATATCGTTTATAGCGATAAAAAATGTATTAGACGAGTTGTATAGAAAACTAAATTTTTGTTTAAAGTTAAAGGATGGGCAGTCAAAAGCTCTTAACAATATTCTAGACGGAAACGATGTTTTTGCTGTATAAGAGAGTTTGGCAAATACAGGGTGTCTAAAAAAAACGCTACGGAAATTCAACAGGTTGTCGTGCATCATAAACGTGGCTAAACAATTCAATTTTTACATAGGACGAAAAAACAGTTATTTAGCTTTTGAATGATACTCGTAACGATGAGAAATGGCCACATACTCGTCAAATAAAAATTGCCGGTCGAAAGAGGGAATTAAAATTGAATGTTAAATTATCTAAAATAAGCTGAACTCGTCAATCTTCGTCTTAGTGAGACCATAAGAACGTCCATTATTGCATTAAACATGGTTCAATTAACCCGCGAACAGAGAACATTCGTAATCAAAACGTTTTACGAAACAAGTACCTTGCAGCAGACTCGCGGTGCTTTTGGATAACTTTGCATAATTAATGTATTTTCAATTCCCAACGGTGGAAGAATGTGATTTTGATCGAAAATTTTTATTTGACGAGTATATGGCCATTTCTCATCGTTACGGTTTAAGAAATATATCATAGAAAAGTTAAATAACAGCTCTTTCGTCCCATGTAAAAATTGAATTGTTTGGTTAAGTTTGTGATGCACAACAGCCTGTTGAATTTCCGTTGTCGAAAAAGTATGGACTTGGACCGATACTCGGCGCCTCCTAAATACTCACGTTCACCGTATATTTTGATAATATATTTAATCTAAAACTTTACACAAATGCTCACTCGCTCACCTCTTGGAACCCTATCTTTCGAACATGTGTTTTTAGCCTGCGAACAGGTGTTCAGTCCATAATACTGAATATAACATGAAGTTTTGTACACCCTTCCCCATATGAAACAGATGATTCATATGTATGCTAACTAAACTGAATGTTTCTGTAAAATTGTTAATAAACGTGTTTGAGACCATGTTCAGTAATCTTTCAGTTCATTTTCTAAAGTTTCTTGGTGATCCGCGTTGCTGTATCGATGGCCGCCTTTCGCTTCGGAACGAACGATCTTGCATTTGCATCCAAAGGAGTTTGGTTTGTCTCCTCCCCGTCCACTTTATTAATTGGCGGAGTCGCAACAGAGTTCGAGCAGATATAAATGTTGTGGAGCTCGTTCTAATCGATCTCGACCGCTTCTGAGACGTATCGCGCGAATTACACCGTCATTGCCTTCGATCAATCTTTCCACGATTCCCAAGGGTCATTTGTTTCTGTTTCGATCCTCCGACTTGATCAACACAACGTCTCCGACTACGATGTTATCTTTCGACTTATGTTTTAACTTATGACGTTCTCCCAGAGCACGCATGTATTCATTTGTCCACCTTCTCCACATTTCTTCTTTCGTGCGTTTCAAGAACTTCGGTCGCTTTCTCAAACTTAAATCATCTTCATGACGAGCCTTTAATTCCGGTAGATAATTTGGAGGGATGAACAACATCGAATTCGGCGTAAGAGTAGGCAGTTGAACATCCTCTTCCATGTAATTAAGAGGTCTATTGTTCATCGCAATTTCAACATCGAGTAACTTCAACATTAGTAACCCACTCCCAACCGTCTTGTAAAAAACTCCTTTCATCAACTCAATCAGCCTCTCAAAGTGTCCCCCCCCCCTCCCCGCCAAGGGGCTCTGCTTAGATTGAATCGCCAGGAGATGGTGTTATTGCGAAGGAAATTGTTGAGCTCTTCATCTTTTCGAATACATTTCAACCACTTAGAAGGTCGAACCAGTCCGAATAAATTATAGTAGGTCTTCCTTGTCTGGCGATAAACCGTTTCAAACTCTTTATAAATTCTTTGGTCTCGAGGCTTGGTAATAAATCCAGGAATACGGCACGCGTTAGACTACATGAGAATAGAGCAACATACGACTTTGCTTCTCTTCCCCTGAGACGATATTTCACCGGGCCAGCGAAATCTACACCAATCACCGCGAAGGGCGTGGACTGTTCGGTTCTACACTTCGGTAATAGTCCAGTGGGTGGTGCGTTGGCGGGTCAGGCTCGAAATTTCTTATATCCATAACAACTCGAAATCACTTTCTTGGCTAGCTTCCTCAATCTGGGAACCCAGTACTTCTCACGAACTTTTGCCATCACCATTCCAACGCCGCCATGCAGAGTAGATAAATGAGCTCTTTGCACAAACTTAGTAGTAAATAATGCACTGTCCGGTAAGAATATTGGGTATTCACCTTGGATACGGCCGTGACATTGCAAAATACCATTTCGTTCGTCTCTAGTTGTAACTGCTCTTTGTCTTCTACGAACGTCAGATCATTTACTGCCCGTTGTTGAATCTAGTTCACCCACACCATTTCAAGTTTCACAACTTCGTCTGTGGTTAGTTATTGCACCGGTGACTTTCTTGGATGGATTTGCACAGTTCGAATTTACTAAGAACAGTCTGTAGAACATCGTTTGTCTCGACACCAACCGCAGAAAGTTCCCGTAGGACCTTTTTCTCCGCTTCACTCATATCACTGGCTTTCGTCACAATATTTGGGGGCCATTTATTTCCGTCCGATAGCCAATCAGGACCGTCAGACCACAATGTAGCTTCGTACACACTACCACCTCTTCTCCCCAAATCAGCAGGGTTTTCAGCTGTGGGCACATGACGCCACAACACGTTGTCATGGCTTCGCATTTTTCTCACTCTATTAGCGACGAACTGACGTTACTGTCCGTCATCATTTAACCAATGGAGTGCTACGGTACTATCTAGCCAACACTGGATGTTTTCTGCGATTTTGAACCCTTCAAGAGCATTTCTTACGTTGACCGCTAAATTTACCGCTATATGTCCCGCAACAAGTTCGAGCCTGGGGATAGTCAAGTTAGTTTTTGCGAGTCGTGATTTTGCGGCCACCAAACCTTGCACAGTTCCCGAGTCTTGCTGGACAACGGCGTACACAGCTGCACATACACCTTTTTTGCTTGCATCTCCGAATGAATGTAATTTCACTTGTTGGATTGGCTCTCGATAAACTGGGATGCATCGTGGAAACGACAAACAACTCGGTAACGCACTTTCCCATTTCAACCACCGTTTGCTGAGCTCATCAGGAATAGACCCATCCCATCGAATCTTTTCTTCGCATATTTCACGATATATAATCTTGACGTCGAGCATCATAAGTGAGATTAGACCTAGGGGGTCGTAAACTTTTGCTAAGTACGCCAAAACACCTCGCTTCGTCAACACCGCAGGTACGGTAGGGAAATCGACTTGTAGGGTATCTTCAATCTTGTTCCACTTCAGGTCCAATAGCTTGCACTCGTTCTCTTTTGGATTGGCACCTAACTGTTGCTTAGCAAATGTAATCGAATTGTCACTCATGTCCGACTCAAGTTCTGGGGCGTTCGAATGCCACTTATGTAATCGTAATCTGGCATCATTGAAGATGTCGATCGCGTCTTGTTTAAGCTCGGTTGCTTCATCAGTAGTAGGTGCTCCGGAGATTAATCTCGGGGAAACGAGGCTCAATCAACTCTAAATGTCACGCGATGACTCCATTCAATAAAAACGGCGACGAAATTAAACCAAAGACAACTCGAGTAAAACCGAGTACTTCGACTTCTGTGGAATGTAAATCTTTGATCCAATGGAACCGTAACGGGTCACGCTCAGCTTCCCGGACTCTAATTTGTAGAAAGGCTTTTTGCACGTCTCCTGCAACAGCAACAGGGTGGAATCGATTTCTAACTATCACTGACCGCAGTTGATTGTGTAATGGGCGGCCGGTAAGTAGACAATCGTTTAATGATGGCGTATCTTCACGTTGACGGGCGAATGCGTCATAAACAATTCGGGTTTTCGTGGTTTCCGCGTTTTCTCTGACTACGGCGCGATTAGAGAGGTAGAATTCTTTACCCGTGACTTCACATGGAGCTTTCTCTACGATTCCCTGTTCGATTTGCTTTCTGATCATAGCATCATACTCTGGAAGCATGTCTGTCCGTTTTAATTTCCGTAAGAGAGAATTGAGACGACATAAACTACCATCTTGATTTGATAACAGGGGTTGATGACCAGGTTTCCATGGAAGTGACGTTTCGTACCAACCGTCCTTGGATCTTGTCAGCTGCTCTTTGAATTTGTCAAATATATCACCATCAGCACCTACATTATCAGCCAAACCCAGCACGTCGAGGGCACACAAGTTATCATAATCTGAGATCGAATTCACAGCTAGATAGCCAAACGTTTCGTTTCCATTTTCACCAGGTAACATGAGAGACCATCCCAAACGAGTATGTTCAACCACTGGTTCTCCTGTCTAACCAACACGTAGATTTTCATTAGTACGAATCTTAGCGTAATCATTTGCCGCAAGGATGATATGAGCAGGAAACATGTCTTTCTTATCATAATCGTCCATGTAGACATCTTTCAGATGAGGGTGCTTTTTGAGGATTTCTTTATAATGGGGGTTTTCTAGGCGAAGCAACTCATCTTTCTCTATATTAGTTATGCTCACGTCGATGGCGAAATCTTTGCTGAGGGATTCTATATGGATATCGTAAACTTGCATCTTTCGGGTGGTAACTCCTGTCAACATTGCTATTTGTCGTAACCAGCCGACTTGCATTAATTGCTTGCACCAATTAGCTGAATAGCAGTTGAAGACGCGTATGAATGACTAGCGCCACTGTCCAACAATGCTCGGAATTTGTAGCCATTTATCCGAACAACTACAACAGGATGTACAACAGTGGAAGCACCAATGAAATTAGCAGTCATACCAGGTTCTCGCGGTGGAGGACTCTTATCGCAGATCGATGTATGATGTTTATCTTCACATATCTGACATCTATTCTTGCTTTTGCACTCTGCAGCACAATGTCTTCCGCTAGCACAATTAAAGCAGAAGTGTTTTTCAGCCAAAATTTTCTTTCTCGCCCCAGGGGCAACAACTTTGTTACAACTAGCTGATAGCTTTATGACTCTCATTTGAACAGTATAAACAGCCCTTATTGTTATTATCGTTATTCTTGGAGAAGTAAGATCTGTCTCGCTCCTTATGATGTTTTGAACCTTTTTTTTCTTTAATCAGTTGGATTGTTCTTTATCCAGAGTTCTAGGGCATGTACAAATTCCATAAAGGTCCACTCACTCCATTTCTCGTTAGTCATTGCAAGTTCAGATTTGATCACATCTAGCTTATCGAATGTAAATCTCACGGCAGCATCCAGTTTCTCAAGGCTTTCGAGGGTTTGTAACGATTCAACATTATACAACAGGGTCTCGTAAAAGGAGTGAATTTTGGAAACATCTCTCTCTCTTTGATGGTAGGCAATTCCAGAATGGCTCGGACATAAGCACTTACAACCTCGCTCGTCTGTCCATATCGTTTCTTCAAAATATCTCTAGCTCTAGCATACCCCTCACCAGTAAATGGTAGTCCATCGATAAGTTTTCGAACCTTTACGTCTACTAATTCCTTCAAATAGGAAAATTTGGTCACATCATCTGCACTTGATTTGTCAATTTGGGATTCAAATAGCCCACCAAATCGTACCAAGCATTGGGTCGTTCCCTTGAATTTTGAAATAATCAACTTTGGCATTTTTGCTGCAGTAGATACTTTTGAAGTTGATTGACTCGATAATTGTGAAGTTGGTTGTAATTCTTTTCTGTTGGTGCTCCCAGTCTAATTTCCGTTTCGCTTCGTCTGCTTCCTTCTCTTTTCTTAACTTCTGTTCAGTTAAGCGTTTCTGAAAGTCCAATTTATGTTGTTCTTCTTTCAATGTTAGCTCTTCTTTCGCAGCCAACTCCACACAGCTTATCTCTTGACTCAGTCTCCGAACACATTGGTCCGCTTCGGTTAACATTGTTTCAGGTGTTGCAGCCCATATCTTTACTTCCTCTTCGTCTTTCCCTTGTAAGAACATCTTCTCTTCGATAGTTTCCTTCAATGTGTTTACCATCGTCGATATAGCACTTACTGATAAACGTTGTCTCTCTAATGTTTCCTGGTCCTGTTTAGTAATGTCATCCGATTTGCTCATTCGATATTTTAGTGTTTTTAATTTACCCTCGAGATCTTCCAAAAGTGTTTCCATGTTTGTTGTATGTAGTTCAGTTCAAACGAATGTACAAAAATTATGGTTCATAATGGTTCACAATAACTTCCTTAAATGAACTACTGTTCAACTTTCGTTTCCAGTTCCCGATTGACACTTAATCGCGCGGTCACGCTAGAAAGTGTTTACTTGTTGTTGTTTTTTTCAAATCGTACCCAAAGGCACAATTCCATGTCAATTTTTCCACAAATATCGATTGTAAAACCACATACAAATAGTCACAACACAAGAAAATCACAATTTCTAAGTAAATGTTATCGCTTTACAGTCAAAACGCATGATTATCGTCGTAAAAAGTGCACTTTCACTTTGCCGTCGATGCACTGATAGGGTTCGTTGTCGACTAAAATTCGCTTCGTAGAAACTCGCAAAGTTCTCCAATCCTGTCGTGGGTCGCCACTGTGTCGAAAACGTATGGACTTGGACCGATACGCGGCGCCTCCTAAATACTCGCGTTCACCGTATATTTTGATAATATATTTAATCTCAAACTTTACATAAATGCTCACTCGCTCACCGCTTGGAACCCTATCTTTCGAACATGTGTTTTTAGCCTGCGAACAGGTGTTCTTAGGTCCCTAATACTGAATATAACATGAAGTTTTCTGCACCGTAGCGGGTTTTTTTGAGACACCCTGTACAACGGCAACGTTCTTTAGCATCTTTACTCTGAGACAAAGGCGACTATAATTTGCATTCTTGAGCATTCTAGTACGCCGTAGTTGTTCACAGGGGGTCCAACTAAGAGTTGTGTTATGAACATGAACATGAATAAAACATTACTTAAACATCATAACGTAATATATTTAAATTATTGCACTTACTTGTATAAATCATAAGAGCTTGTATTTGCAGTGAAAAGCTTCAAACAGGGCGCTAAAATATGCTCAGAAACATTGCTTCGAACGTTTGTTCAAATATGGCGAATAAATTGACAAAACGAAAATATTACACGACATTCCAACGAAAATAACAGCAAGGATTGCGGGCGCGAGCGGATGGCGAGGATAATAGATATTAATAGAAGGGATGAAACACCGGTAATGCGATCGTGTGATGTGTTCCATAAGTAGCCTGTTCTCTCGGAAAATTCCAAAACGCCTCCTGCCAACTCCAACAACGCCTACGCGCTTAATTAATGAAAATAAACAATGTTTAGCTATACCGGCTAATATGAAATGTTTAAATGTAGCGATCAACGGGTTTTTTTACATTATTTAGTTTTATTATTATTTAGTCATACGTCACGAGAACAGGCTACTTATGGAACACATCTCGCGAAAACTGCTAAGAATGTCCGCCGGATGTTATAAATCACATAAATTACATTGATCAGTGCTTTTTTGGTAATTACTAGGCTTGTTCATGTAAGAGAACATCCACTGAGCCCTAAAAGTACTACAAAAAGCTTAAACGGATAGTCTAGAAGCATTTTAAAAAGTCACGTGATATTTTTTTCATCCCTTCTGTTTATTTCTTCCCCGGCTCGTCTTTTCGCTCGCGCTCCCGCAGTCCTTGTTGTTATTTTCGTTGGAACGTCATGTAATATTTTCGTTTTGTCAATTTATTCGCCATATTTGAACAAACGTTCCAAGCACTGAGCTGTATAATAACTGGAGGACCTGCTCCTATACTTCGTTCAGTCAACAAAGTGTCGCCAAAAACATGGCGGATTTTGACGCCATATGACGCCATTTCCATGGCAACTGGTCCGAAAACCTCATGGTAGTTACCACTGACCAGGCTCAATTCTGAGCCCACGGCAGTTTTCACACACCCCTGGTTTTTTGCAAAAGATTTGGTTTTTGCAAATAAATATTTTATAGTTCTCGTTGTTTTAAATCTTTTGTTTAAATTTTGAGTTATATTTACTACCTTTGACCATTTGGTTAAAGATATGCAAGTCGTACGTGTTATTCTCGCCCGCGAAAGCCAAACAAAACCTCTAGAAATGCGGGAAAAGAGTATTAAAGGGTAATGGCAATAAAAATTTTTATTGCTTTATCTGAAAGAGCATGAAAAAATAAGCCGATTGGCCGTTTACTGCTCTATTCTGTCTCATCTGGTTCCGAAGTTATACGCAAAAATGTGCAAAATATAAATTGCTGATTCAGCACAACGTGTGACGTCATTAGCTGGGTAAGTATGTTTAATGAATACTAAACTGAAGCATAGCTCAGTTATTATGGGCCCAAATCAAATGAAATTTTGGATACTGATTGTACATGATGAGACGCATTGAAAAACACTTCTAATTTTGTTGCTAAGGTAACAATGTCGTTCCCAGGCCCCTTGCGCCAATTTTATAAAACAGCTTTATTCATGGTACTTATAAGAATAAAATAATGTCAGAAGTATGTGTACCATACCTATGCATGCCAAAAGTTTACTTGCATGATAATAATTCGAAAATGACATACACATAAATAAATGCAACTAGTTATTCAAAATCAGTGTAAGGGGCCTGGGAACGACTGCGTTGCCTTGACAACAAAATTAGAAGTATTTTCCCATGCGTCTCATCATGTACTATCTGTATGCAAAATGTCATTTGATTTGAGCCAATAATAACTGAGCTATGCTTCAGTTTACTATTCATTAAACATACTTACCCTACCAATGACGTCACACGTTGTGCTGAATCAGCAATTTATATTTTGCACATTTTTGCGCATAACTTCGGAACCAGATGAGATAGAATAGAGCAGTAAACGGCCAATCGGCTTATTTTTTCATGCTCTTTCAGATAAAGCAATAAAATTTTTTATTGCCATTACCCTTTAAAGACGATACTTGAGTCGAGTAAAACTGTAAAAGGTAGGAGGCGTCTAGTCAATTTTACTTATTCTTTATCTTATTTGACATGAACTTGGTAAGCCTAACGATGAAATACACTTCATTCGTTAAGAAAACAAGCTTTCAGCTTTCTACAGTCCAAATTTCATATTGTAAGGTGTAAAATTTCCCATTATTTTAACAAGCTGTATTCACAAATATTTATAGTTAAAACAACAAAGATTTGATATTCACAAATTTGTATGATATATACTGTCTAAACTCACTAAAGTGCAAACTATCTTGTGTAATAATGTTAAAAAAGTTGACTGCAGAGACCTAAGGTCTCATTTTATTACTTTTATAAACATACACTTGATGAAACTATGATGTGTAGGGTTTGTGGTTATTTAATATGCACCAACTTTTGTGTACTAAGCTACTGGGGTACTGGCTTATCCAGGAAGGTAGTTTCTGTCTGCCTATAAAATACTGATTGGAGACACTTTTTGTGTCATTATACACCTGATTATAAACTCCTTACTCCTTAAGCACCAGTGCTCCCCTCTCGACAAGTAAAATTGTCTGGTGTTTATCAATTTATATAAAATAGGGTGCATTAAGGTACAATGCAACTTTTAAAACAGTTTAATGAAAGCATTTCTAAGCAGCATTGTATGTAGACCTTTAAGACAGGAATAAAGCTGCAGCCATCTGTGATTCTGATGCAGTGTTCAAACCAATTTATACTAATCAGCTACAGTTGTCGAGCTGTAGTTGCAAATTAATTCATGTAAATATCGTAAAGTGAAGCCTGTAGTATTAAAGGTGTAAGGGTAAATGTCAGGATTTTGGACATCACACTCAACAGAACTTTAAGTATCGAAGATAGCGTCACTAGACAAATATTTTAAGTGTGAATTTTATACGTACTTAGACCTAACCAACCTAAAAAATATAGTTGCATCTTTTGCAGCTGCTTTAGCCAGGTCTAAAAATGTATAAAATTTACACTCAAAATTTTCATCTACAAAAACCCTTCAACATTTAGTGATGTACATCAGCATTACCATGTAAAACCCTTTTCTCACCAAACATGCACTGCATGTAATAGTTGGTGGTCCACATAGGAATATTTGCACAAGAAATCAAGAATAGACATTACTGTACCTCTCAATTCTTTATTTTTCTCATACGGAATACATGGTCTGCTTCGTTAAATTAATATGTAATTCTTAGATAATAATTAAACTGCTTTATATTTTTTTAGACCAAGACGTGTTCACTTAAATTAAGGGAGAGGTATTGTCAGTGGCAAATTTGAGGAATCTGATGCATTGGTGGAATACTGCATGTGCATGGTCATGAAATTATACTTCAATGCTGCAATCCTCAAGGTCTGAAAATTGGAGGTTTTGTACCAACCTCTGCTAATCAGCAGGGATCAAAAGACGTGTTTAAGTAACACTACTAGTTTTGTAAAGAAAATGAAACACTCCTGATGACATATACTAGATTTATTGAAATAGTTGAACTGAGGCAATGATAGTAATTCAAGCATTTTTGGGGAAAATTTTTAAAAATGTACTTGTTTTTAAAATCAGTAAATTTTTATTTGACTAATAATTTTCTCAGAACCAATCCAATATCCACTACATTAATTTAAACATATTTTCAGAGGTCAAGTAACTACCAATGATTTGAGCTCTAGGTTTGGAAATAGAAATCACAAAATGTTAACGAAAATTTTAATAAATTTTATATATTTACATAATATGTACTGTAATTTAGTATTTATGACAAAAAGTATTTGATATAATCATTGAAAATTGTATTGAATTAAATTAAATTACATTAATAAGGAGGCATTCATTATTGATGGGGCTGGGGGGGGGATGAGTGAGAAACTGGGGGGACCTGAGATTTTCCCAAATGAAAAGGGGACTGGCTGCAATTCTGGTAAACCAAATCCTGGGGGGACCTGACATTGAAGGAAGACACAATTTTACAAATTTCAAAAATCATGATGATGGTGAAAACAAAAAGAAATCAGATTTACATAAACTTCATCTTTGAATTTATTTATGAAGTTATCAAATACATCATTTCTGAAGTTATCCAAAACACTCACAGTACATGTTTCATCAGATCTATTAAAACGCTTGGGTATTGCCTCGTTATAAAATGTTATAAATCTGATAAAAGGTTGTTGTTGGTGCTTTGAATATATTTTAATACAATATAATAACTAACTTTCTTTTCTGCTCTCTCAGTCCCTGCTGTACAATTGTACAAGCATGTACATACTACATTTAGACACAAGATGTACATTTAAATTTAATGTAGTGTGAATTAAAAAATTAAATGTCACTGTGTGTAGTACTCTTTATTGTCAATAAAAAAGAGTTGCACCATAATTATACTTGACTACAGTAATTGGTGAGTGACTAATTATTATCATAACTTCAATTTGTTCTTCTCCATTTTGGCATCCTGTGCCATCTCTTCTGGTACCTGTATTAAACAGATAAATCCTGCAAAAAAAGATAACATACCACAATCATGTTATTACACATCTTTAGTAATTAATATTATACAAAAATATAAATAAGTATTACATATATGTTAACCCTTTAAGTGGCAATGCACCCTAATGTACTGCACTTTAGGGGAGAGCACTGCCACTCAGTGGATTAATCCGACAATCTTCTGCATGGTTAGGAATGACTATTTTACTCATCGAGGGGAGAGTGCTCATGGCACTCAATGGAATATAAATCAAACTATCTGCATACCGGTACCCAATGTGCCCAACTTTAGTTAATCTTACTCTGTCTAACACCAGATTATTTTACTCAATCTGTCTAATGCCAGACAATTTTACTTGTCAAGGGGAGAGCACACTGGTGCTCCATGGATTAAGGCAAAAAGGTGTAAAGAACTACGATATCCAACAACCTAAAGTGCACGGTCATAAGGTGGCAACCTAAATCCCCCCCCCCCCCACAATAAGTGGCCACCACTGTCCTACAACCCCATATATAAACACTGCTACAAAAAGCCTGGCAAAAGTAGGACTGCTTATCCAAGCTCAGTGAGACTCGCTCAATGTAGGGGAATGCAGTGCAGCCTTGTTCACAGGACATGAAGTCTGTGCAGTTTCTGGACTATCACTTGCTGCCACCCTATTGAGAGAGATTGTTAAATCTAGCTCAAAAGAAAGTTTCAGTTATACCATATCTTGTCTCTCAAACACATAGGCAAGCAATCATGCTTATCCAACTTTTGCACACTGCTTTGAACACTCCCAGGTCCTAGGTATTTTGTTCCCTCTGTCTCACACTCTCTGTCTTTGTGCTTATCTATATATTAATCCTGATTCACACCATATATAATCTGTACGATCGTGTGAGCAAGTGAACAACCACAATTATTATAAATTTATATTAAAAACTGGCAATAAAAAACTCAAACAACATAATTTCATGTCCACAATTTTCAACGATTATAAGCAGGATTTATGTGTCCGTACCCCGGTTCCAGAGGCTCTTTAATGTGTCTGCTACCGAAATATTTGCTGTATATATATATATATATATATAGTAGCATGAGTTTTTGACTTATATAGTTATATTATAGTCATTTGACTCATTTCGAGAGTCATTTTATATCTAGCAAGGTTCTACAAAGTAAAAATAGTTTCATGAATCTCACCTGAAAGAATAGTTAATCTTTCTTGATAGTGAATTCTTGCATCAACAAACGGAACAAAACGGCACTTTTCCTCCACATCGTAAAACAAGTAAAGTGCGAGGGAAAGATTTTTTAGCTCAAAAACAACCGAAAACAGCTCTGAATTCCGAAATATTTGTGTAAAAACAGGGGGGTGCAGGACTTTGTTTAGTGCTTCGGATCGCGGTTGGTTAGTGGCAATTACCATGGAGACTTCGGACCAGTTGTCATGGAAATGGCGTAAGCGCCGCCATGTTTTTGGCGACACTCTTTCATGCCGAGCAGGTCCTCCAGTAATATAGTATAGCTCAGTGGTTCTTCTCTTCATTTTGTTAATGCGACTTAATGCGACGTAGACGTCGTCGCATGATAGCGGCGTGTCGACAAACTTGGACCACAGGCGGCCCAATCTCAGAATGAATGATCAGGTGTTGCGGGTTTTTAACGGTTTTTATAAACAAATTTTAAATAGTCAACCAAAACTATTCTAAAAACATTCTCAAATTGGTCAAATAAATGCATTTTAACAATAAAATATA